>JAOVYW010019607.1:10860-33972 GCA_025775045.1 Hiodon tergisus | reverse complement strand
CTCTAGAGAGGTGTAAAGACATTTTTTTTAATTGTAAAAAATATAGTTTGATAGCTTTGAAGCCTTGTTGTACTATTCGTAAAGGTATTTGCATACATGGTAGTCTTAAGTAAATATCTCTTAAAATCTGGTTAATATGTATAATTTTATAATGATCTATAACACACCCAAAACCAACATTCTAGCGTGTTTATGGCTTTGCATGTCAATCACTCGAAATCAGTTTCAGTCTCTTAAGTGAGCAAACTCCTATCACTACGTCAAAGAGGTGTTTTTGAAGGCCTTTTTGCACTGTCACTGTACCTAAGGTTGTGTCTATCATTGTTTGGAAATTGAGTTTGGAGTACTTTGTACAGTTTAGGGGGATGTGCATCTCTGTCTGGCAGTAACCACATAGTTTTTCTTCCTTGGGCAGCCATCTTCGTGGCCAGATTGGGGTGACCGAGTCTGTCCGGAACTGTCACTGGCTCGTATTGCTGACAGTGAAAAGATACTCTGCCAGGCTGTGGTTTCTTTTCGGGGCCCGATGGCAATGAAATCTGCTTTGGGATTTAGTTTTATTGTACATATGTTCCAGGTAGGAGTTTCTCCATTTGTTTTGTAATTTGGTTGACTGTGATTGGTGGTCTGTTGGCAGCGCTGGACCGAGGCCGGTCAGTGTTAGTAGGGATTAGTGCAGTGAGCTTGAAGGCACGGTTTCTAGGGGAGCTCAGAGCTGAGCTTTTAGGTTTCTAGGGAAACTCAGAGCTGAGCTTTTAGGTTTCTAGGCCTTTGTTCTGCAGCAAGTCCATTAAACTTTTTTTGTAGAACCCAGAATTTTCTCTGTATTTGCAGATTTCTACGTGCTGTGTCTCTGTTGAATGCTTGCCCCATTAAGTGTATTTCTGCTGACTGGGTGGTACCCGTATCTCAGTTCTGTACAGTGCAATCGGATGGTTTACTCTTTAAAATAGTTCACACAAGAATGAGATATATCGTAATTGTATATGTGATCGTTTTATTGGGTTTTATTGGACGGTGTCCTTGAGACCTAGGTCTTTTTTGTAAGTCCTGTGCCGTTGGCCACAGCAAGGTTAGGTCATCTACACACGCCAGGAATTTAACTCCTGTGTCGTTTAGAGTAAGGCCAGGAGTTACAGACCGTTGCAATTGCACCACCAACTCTTTAACATCAATATTATATAGTGTTGGACTCTATACAATAGACTGCAGCCCTAGCTTTCTTTGTGCCCTTGAGGGAAGAACTCATTTTAGAACTTATTTTATTGTCAAGTTTTATTCTGCACTTGTTTCTGAATACATGGTATTACTTTTTATACCACTTAGGAGTATTTTGAAGCATAAGTCTTTATGCCAAATATTGTCCAATTATTTTTTTAAATCAATAAAGCAGGCAAAGGTGTTGCTCTTATTTGTTTGGTGAACATGCTTATTCATGGGGGTGTGTAGGGTGTAATTATGATGGGTAGTAAGGTTTTTGGTAGGAATCCAATCAGATTCTGACTCAAGACATTGTACTATTGAATACGACAACCCCAGCGTTTTATCGATGACATCAGCGTGTGTTTTATTTTCTCAACACCTTATGAACCCGGGATAGCGTGCAAGTGAGTAATTTTCCAATTACAACGTTCATCGGGTATAACCTTCTTCAGCCAATCCTTCATAAGACTGTTCAGAAAACGACAAGATAAGGTGTATTCTGTAACCATTTCCATTTTAGGCCTACTTCATTCTCTAAAGCTAAGGTAGCACATTATGTCAGACAAAAATGGATGTTTAAAAATGTGCTTTACTCTGTTTTTAAGACATTTTAACCCTTGGACTGACCTGACATATAAGGTCAGTCCAAGACAACAATTTACACTTGAAAAGCTCAGTTTTAAACCCTGTGGAATTTTAATAATTTGAAATAAGCTAAATCTCTGCGAGTTACATTGCATTTTTTATAACTAAAATGTAGAGGGATGTTTAAATTTAATTCTGTAACAAGTATTGGGATTTTAATGCAATTTATTGGAGAAAAAAAAACTTTAAATGCATTTTTCATAATGCATTACATTTTAAACCAATGTTTACAGCCTAAAGGGAATTTAAAATATTGATATATTGAACATATGTAGATATATAAGAGTATGCCCTGCTTAATCTTGTTTACAAGGTCCTAGTACCATTGGAAGCTAGGGATTTTTAACCGGTTGGGATTTCAAAGTTGAGTCTCCACTAGATGGAGACCACACCCAGTGAATTCTCTAGCACTGCAGAATTCACTGCACCAAACTTCCTGAGCAACAGGAACCTTTAACGTGGTTTGAAAGACGGATTAACGTATTTTATTGTCTTTTATTGTTGTTGTAATGTTGGTTATGTTAATAGGATCAAGAAAAAGGGCATATGTCAAATCTATGCTTCATAAAAATGAGAGATTAGGTAAACTTTGGTAAACAGGATATAACACATTGAATAGGAATTTCCAATATAAGATCATTATGGGTTTTGATGTTATTTGAATTAAGGTGGGGTTTGAGAGTCTCACTATGCACTACTGTTTAAAAGTATAAACCATTCCTTTGTATTGAATATATTGCAGCTCACAGTCTATGATACCTGTTAGTCAGTGGGTGTGGCGTTTATAGTTACAGTTGGTTTCGCAAGTTAGAGATCTGTTACTGCTTTTGTTTCTAATTGTAATACAATGCAGTGTGTCCAAAATGGAGGCAGTGCAATAATTCAGCAATGCAACAAAAACAAAAAAATCTTTCACTGTGAATAAATTCAAGAATATTTGGCACACCAATTAACTGATTAGGCATGTGAGTTCTTTCCTTTTTGTCATTATCCATTTGTGGAGAGATTATCGGCTCAGAAATTCTGGTTCAGACACGTTCACTTGTCCACCTGCATTATGTTTGTGCTAGAATTATTTATATTAATTAACGCAGACCTATGGTAGACCTCTTATACAACAAGATGACTTGGCAATTGATATGGCTTAAATGGTACTTAAAAGGTAGAAAATGATAGCCTTAGTTTTATATCTTTTTCCACAAATAGTGCTAAAAGGTAGCTAACTAACTAACCAACTTCAGAATTCAGCAGTATTCTGTCTTTACTCATTAACGATTAAGTAGTTCAGGTGGAATGAGATATGTCATCCCTTTAGATTAAATAAATGCTACAATAGTTACTGGCAGTCAAATCTGCCATTTTTCTAATATCCAGCCCAGAATTGCCCCTGAATATTTATAGGTTATCCTGCTCCTTATTAACCTCTTAGTGTCAGAGCTTTCTGTTTTATTTATTTAGGTGTTCCGTACAATATAAAGACATAATAAAAGCATAGAGCTTGATGATCAATGACAGCAGACACTGGTAACTGCTAAAAATATTTTATTTTAACTTCTGAGACTTTTTGAAAAAATCTTTTGACAATGCATACAGCAAGACATATTACAGAAGATACCTATCATGAAAAAAACAACAACCTTTGGCATCAGCAATAATATTTTAATAAAATTTGATTATAAAGACAACACTCTCTATAATTACTTTGCCATCTGCATAGTTAATATTTGGAAGCATGCAAATACAGGCGTGTGCAAAAGCATATAGAGATCAACAGTTTGTAAGGCTTTGAAAGAGAAGTAATCAATTTACATAGCTGAATCAGACCTATACCCAAACCCCACATGATATCGAGATAGATGCATTTCAAAGACCCCCAAAGAATATTCAGTAGTACATTTAAAAAAAACTGAAAATTCCTTTGCCACAATTTTGAAATGTTTTTAATTTTAATGTTTAATTATCCTTACTGTCTTGGGCCTTATTTTCCTCGTTGGTTGAAGATGTGGTTAAAACCTTTATTTTAAACTCCTCATTTTTCGTCGCCATTGGGACAAAATCTGGCTCCTTCTTGTATTGGAGAGGGTTGTAGAGGTTAGGGTCTTCCTGGGGTAGGTTGACAGACAAGGCATTTTCATCCTGTGTGATGGACAGCTCAGCGTCCACTCCACTAGCAGAGGAGCTGGGAAGTTCCTCCTTATCCAATGAGTCATTTGCAGACATTGGGGATGTTGGAGTCAGAGGGGAGTATAATTCAGGATAGCTCTGGTCTTCGTCCTTGCTGTTGAGGGTGGCTATTGTAGATGAGGCTACTGCAGTGGGCGACACCTCTCCGTCCCGCACCTTTTTGACATTGAAGGTGAGGGGGGCGACCTTGAAGGAGGAGCTCCTAGCACTCTGGCTTTTCTGTTGGTTGGTAGTAAAGCTCTTCCTCAACTTCTCACGCTGCTCAGTAGACACAATCTTGGTGCTGATCTTGTTCATCTTCTTCTCAATATTCTGGCGTGAGAAGGCCTTCTTCAGGCTGTCCACCTTCTTCAGACTGGAGCGCTTCAGCTTCTCTGCACGGGACCACTCCAGGTGGTCCTCGCTCAGATCCTGGCTCGCCCTGGCCTCCTCGTCCTCCTCTTCTGGCCCCATGTCTTCGTCAGAGGAAAGGTTGATCGACTGCAGCGTTCCCTCATGGGAATGGTTGGCTTCTACTGCAGGCATCTCTTCCTCTGCCTCTCGGGGAAAGGGCTCCGGGTCCTTCATGAACACACTGGTAGGAATCTCATTCTCCTCCTGAAACAGAGAGGGTGTGGCATCACGTTAGTGGCAGTGTGGACCTGTGTAATGCATTGTTCCAACTGAGCCCAACAGTTGAAGGTAATTCTGAATCAGAGTTACATTAACAACATTTTATTTAAAACCCTTAAGACATCATGTATTTTTATGAACAGTATATAATACAACATTTATCGCAAACCACTTTAATGTGTACACAGGAAGGCTGCTGAGTAAATTACTAGTTTTAGTTACTGACTAAATATTACTGAAATTAAGATGTAGTATAGTTCTAAAACATGTTTCTTTATAATGGGTTCAAATGTCGTCTGATTTTTTTTTAAATTGGGATTTATACAGTTTATCTAGAAATGTATAATTTTGGCTCGATAATATTATGATAAATATTATTTTTTCATCTTCAGTAACCACTTATTTAATTTATGGTCTCAGGGCAATGGAGCCTAACCTGGCAGATACGGAGCATGAGGTAGGGTACATCCAGGATTGGTCCGCTGTCCATACAGGACAGACATTCACACACATACTGAGACAGATTTACGGTTTCTAACACCCTAACTCACCAGTCTTTGGTGAAAACCGTTGTACCCGGAGGAAACCACACAGGCAGTGATCAGTGATTTAATGCCTGTGTTGTGGATCCAAAGTATGTGGTTATGAAAGGTTTGTTATCTTTATAGAATTCTGCCATGGCACCTGCTCGTTATGTAGGGCTGAGAGAAGGCAAAACAAGTCTTTAGTTTAGCTTGTGCTGTGAAACTTAAATAAGCTGATATTAGAGCGCAAAAGGTGGTCACACCAAATATTTTATTTTTATATTTTAATCTTTTACTGTTTACTACCCTTTATAGCATATTTTTGAAAGCATCTTCGCTTTTTATTTTTATCAAAAATAGTGCCTAAGACTTTTGCACAGCACTGTATATTCTATATTAACGGAATCTTACTCAGTGTCAAGTTTGCACTTGAAGGATCCCAGAGGTTCTCAACTCCACTACAAATCCCAGCATGTTATTCTGAGAATTTAAGAACGTTACCCCTTTGCGTAAAGAAGCTACTTTCAAGTGTCGGTGTGGAATTTACTTATTTCCACTTGTGTCTCCTAGCCCAATTGACAAAACTAATGGTAATATGTTGTTTGTGGTCCGTCTTGTTAATTCCTTTTTGGAACGCAAATGCTTCTATGATATTTCTATGAGGCCTTGCTCAGCAACTAAAATATTATTTCGTGACAACAATATTGTGAGTTGAAAATAAAACATAGTAAATTTAGTCAGCAATAAGATAAACTTAGCTCATTCAAAAGCTGTCGATGCACTAACAGGAGTATATACAAAGTATTAATCTATGTATATTTCCATGGCAATGACACTCCCTGCCATTCTGTTTACTTCATGATTGGTAGCGGTTAAGTTTTATTCTTTTTTATTCTTTTTAATATTTGGATCTATATTTTGGATATATTTAGAGTTCTCAAATAGATAAACAGATGTTGATTAGAATAAAAGCAAAAGCAGCAAAATAAATAAATAATAAGTATTTGCATATATTTAATTTTAAATTATTAGTGTATCATTGTATTAAGTTTAATCAATTGTTAAAGTTAATTTGACCGTTTTTAAAGTAACATACACTTCTACTTTGTGCCTTCCATTACGAACTGTTGATTAACTTTGTTCTTGACCATGTGGTAAACCATGTCAGTGTTCAGTTTACCAACTTATCTGCAAAATACAGTTCTGCCATTGAAGAGACTGAGGGGGATTCCTTCTGTAGAAGAGTAGAGGTAGGTGTACTGGACAGTTGACCACTGTACAATGGAGGTCTGGGCCTCATTGCTGACAAGGTGTAATCAGGCCAGGGACGGCATTATGCGAGGGATTAGAGCCAGACAATGTGCTGTACGAGTTCTGCTGTCTCCCTCCCCTGACCCAAACGGGGCCCTCCTGGTAATCAGTCTCTCACCGAGGCCTTGGCCCCTCATCTCAGCGTCCATACCGAGGAAGATCTGTGCCCGGCCATGAACCTCCATCGCCTTGAAGAATGCACATCTGTCTCAATCAGCAGCTTCTCGCCGCACTTCTCCCCTTGGCTGATTTATCGGGGTTTAGCACCACTCCCTACTCCTGTGCTCCAGAATAATAACTCCAAAGTTATGTGAGAGCTGAGCGTGTGAGGGAATGTTGTTTTGGATAGGCTGCAGGGGAGGGAGGGGGTTGAAGGGAACCCTGGCGAAGAGATGCAATGAAACACAGAGCATCCCGCAGAGAAAAACACATTGAGTCAAAGGGACATATGCAGAAGTAACCTCGACTGCCTGAGGAACATGGTTAAATATTCAGCGCCACACGTTATCCGCCAGCTCTTATTTATATTAAAGTTTTTATGTATTTATTTTCGAATTCTGCTGCAAGAGGCACATATATCAAATTCCTCTGAAACCGTAATGGTGGCACAGAAGGTGGATGAGTTAAGGAAGAGAAAATCTCACTCTACTCACTACTGCCACAGTATGCCCCTGCACAGGACTGATCCAGGTACTGTAGGAAAAGCAACAATGGTGCGTGAATTTAGAGAAGGTCTTGAGTCTGATCCCACTGTTCTCAGGGTTATTTAACGACAATGTGAATCTGTCATCGGTGGCAATGATGTCACAATTTGGAGCTGAGTTGCGATGGAATTTCACGGACTGATGAGAATGGATTGCTTTTCAGAAGGATCTTTTTAGGCAACCGGTTTCTCAGATCTTCGCTTCAGGTGAAATGGCTCATCTCCAGTTTTACCTTCCACTGAATGAGGACAAACATGCCTTCTGCTGGCGGAATACATCTTTTATAATTTAAAGTTGTAGAAGGCTCACAAACAACTTGGAAGGGCCATTTGGACACTTTGCCTTCAAAGAATCAGTTTAGCGTCCACTGTTTATAAGTGGGCTTCTTGCACATAATAGAGAAGTTGCACGTTAGTGCAGTATATGAGTCCCT
Organism: Hiodon tergisus; assembly: GCA_025775045.1. Lineage (NCBI taxonomy): Eukaryota > Metazoa > Chordata > Actinopteri > Hiodontiformes > Hiodontidae > Hiodon > Hiodon tergisus. The sequence continues at coordinate 26,356 of JAOVYW010019607.1, read as the reverse complement.
TGTGTGGAAGTGAAAGGCTACACTACTGGCAGTGTCTCCTATCTGAGAGCAATAATTAAAGTGTCAGAACAGGGCCTAGAGGCCAGGGAAACGTCTCTACTTGCCTGTTGTTGTTTTTTTTAAATACCCTTTCTGAAAGTCCATAGCGCAAACAAACCCTGAAACGGTTGTTCAGCAGATAATCTTCTGAAAGGAACTGCAGCACCCACAATTCTCTATTCTGAACTAAGTACAAGTCTACACCAAAAGCAGGCACTCAGTTGTTGAGCGGGAGCACAGAAACCTGTCAATGGTGTTAATGCCCAGATCCAGTCCGGATTTGAATAACCTGAGACTGTTGGAAGTGTTGGAAGACGATCACCTGTCAGTATAGGAATTCAGAATGACTATGAATAAAAAGAGACTATCTTTACTGGGGAGCATATAGGCTTGCTCAGCCTGGTTAGGGCCAGGGGGTACATTTCATGTAGCTGATTCCCTTTGCATCAGCTAAGGTGGTACAGAAAATCACCTCTGCAATGCCTGGGGGCTGTTTAAATGGAAGTATCCTCATTATTTCACAGTCTGTACTTTTATCCTATAGTCTTTTTTATATTGAGAATAACATTTCCGCGTGTCTAGATGATCTGTCAACATGCGTTGGAACGTCTGTAATATTTAAAAAAAGGCAAGTTGTGGTCAGGCTTTGACCCAGAATCCTCTGGGTCTCTAGATAACACCCCAAAACTGGCTTTACAGTGTCAGTAGGTTGTCGTGGAAACCCCGTTGCTGGGTGAAAAGGAAAGGAGGGAGAGCGGAACTGAGACTGTCACACCCATGTCTTATTAATGGATTAATATTTGTGCATAGCTACTTTTTCATACAAAAACAACAAGCTGTGCAAAAAAAAAAGCAAGCAAGAAACAAGATCCCACCTGAGTGGGTTTACAGTGTCACAAATCGAAATGAAGCCATTAAAACAAAGATTACCGGGAACAAGCTGGAGGAGGCTAGCAGAAGCAGAAGGAAAGTATGGAGGAACTGGCTCAAAACACCAGGGTGGAGGAATCCCAGGGACAACCCACATCCTGCTAGGGTTTAAGTCATGTAAACTATGGGTACAAGGTTGCATTTGTCCGGCATGGAACAATGGAGATGTATGTAAACAATTACAGTCTGTTATAGCAAAGCTGGCCTGATGAGGGCGATGGAGTCCCGGGTTACACGGAAAGGCACCCGGGCCCTCCCTTTCCAGCTCACCACATTATATTTCCTCCTTGCGCTCACAAATATTTGTCTTCCCGTGTGGTAACAAGTTACAGCAAGTTACATGTGTAAGCCCTAAGCCATCCTACCTCCTCTTGGCCTATGAGGTTCAGCACAGCTTTATCTACAGCTCGAGAGGGAACTGTATGCAAAATCCGCCCCCCTTTTCACCCCCCCACCCCACCCCACCACCCAGTATCCGCCACCCTTTTCTCTTTGCCAATGCTCTGTGTGCCAGATCCCACCTCACCCATTCCCTACCCTCACAGAGAGGCTGCCAGCAATGCAGGTCACAACACATCCACAATGGCAGCTTTTGTGTGTTTGGGGCAGTGACTGTGTACAGAGAGTCAATAGGCCTAGTCCACAGAGCAGTCTATTTGTATAGGAAATAATCTACTCCAAACACAATAGGTGCATGGGATGGGCTCATTCTGAAGTGGCCCGGTTAGGATTGGCTTCATGGCTAACGTGAGAAGCGGGGTAGTTTATTGCTGTTATTTCTTTGCCATAAGAGATCTGTTTGATTTCTAGCCTCGGCAACTAGAAAACCAAAGAGGTCTGCCTGAAGTGCAGCGCTGTCTGCTGACAAGTCCCAGACCATTAAAACCAGAGCTGCATTGGGCCTTAGTATTTTACTACAATAACCCTGTATTGACACAGCGAGAGGCAGAATACAGTGCCTTGTAAGGACTTTGTGCAGTCATACCTGCATTTTAATGACAGCTGTGGGATACAGGGTATAGCCCTGGAACACACTGGTAGGAAGAAAACCCTGTCCTTCTCTTTGGTTGCTGTGATGACGCTTCAGGGAAATTCTCATAGCAATCGGTTGATGGCTGGTGGTTGGTGGGGGCATATCAGGAAACATTTAATGGAGAATATAATTCCTTTGCTAAGATGGTTTGCGCTGATGTGTAAGACACATCTCATATGAAATTCTTTTGACTAGTATTGCATTTTGGGTCCACAGTAGAGACACACATGCTTAGATTATTATGTCTATCAGAAAAGATTATCACTATCTCGACATTTTCAGGCTTTAACACCTGTAAACACCTGCAACACAACACATATCTTTCTACTTGTCCCTCTCTGCCTCTGTCTACCCCATAACAACAAATCCCTGTGCGGAATCTATTTCACTGCCAATAGCACTCCCTCCCAACTCTGCAGCAGTTTGACTTGTAAATTCTTAATTTGCATAGACAGATGATTACCATAGGTAGGCACCTGCATGAAAATCTATGTGGATTGTGTTTCTGTGTTGATGTAGCAATGAAACATTTTAAAACCTGAATGCCTTTTGACCGGTCTTACTAGGTTCCGTCTGGGCCTGCATCTGTACTGGTTTCCCTCTGTGCAGTCAGATCACGCCTACACAGATCCCACTGCTCAGATTTACACTTCTAACCCCCTCAGTTTTAGATCTTGAATCTACTTGGTTCCATTCCCTGAGGCAAAGGGAAAATGTTTCACTTTTTGGAATACGCGGTCATGAGTGTCTGGAGAGTCTCCATGTTTCTAAATAGTTCCCATAATGTGTGTGTCACCTGTCCATTCTGCTGCCACCGCGACTCGCAGCCTGTCCAATCCCTATGCGTTGAATTCCTCACTACAGATTAATGAAAAGTATTATACAGGTTATACGGTTTCTCCTCTCACGAATCCCGCTGCCTGGTCTTTAATGGTGTGATAAAACTTGTCCTTTCTGCATGGAAAATGTTACCGAGCTTGGCCCCCTGTTTACCTGCCCCTTGATTTCTCTGTTCCTGTAGGCCACTCTTTAGCTGTGTGTGTGTGTGTGCGTGTGGGTGTGTGCGTGTACATGTGTGTATGTGTCACATTATATATTTTGTGTTTGCATGAATATGACTGTTAGTGCATGTGTTTTGGATACCCACCTGGGGGTATTTACCTTCCCACCTCCAATGCAGTGCCAATTACTGCTTCAGGTATCCAAAGGTTAAGGAATTCTGGGAATTGCAAAAAAAAATTCTGCAGTAACCCAAGAATGGATTATAACAACCTTTCCAAAAAGAGGTTTCAGTTCAGCCTGTGTGTATACGTGGATGTGTGTGTGCGTGTGTGTGTGTGTGTGGATGGACGGATGTGTGCGTGTGTGTGTGTGTGTGTGTGTGTGTGTGTGGATGGACGGATGTGTGCGTGTATGTGCATGTGTGAGAGAGAGGAAGAGAGAAAAAGGCAGAGTGATACAGTAGAAGGGTTGTCAGACCTGAATTTAAAAGAAAGGATAGCAACAGATCTTGCTGGAGGCGAGGAGGCATACCTCACTACAACGGTCTCGGGGTTTTTTTTGAACGTGCGTGAAAAAGTGGTTTTACTGGAGGAGCCACCCCCACAAAATCAAGACATTTTAAGCGCAACAATAAAACAATAATTCTAAAACAAACAGACTGCATGCTTCAGTGCTCCCTTGGGAAGCTGAGATAGCCTTATTTGGGAATGACAAAATGACAAAGAATTCAGTTTGAAAACAATCTATTCACTTCCTCCTGTTTCACAGTCAGTCTCCAAAAGGAGTGAAGATGTTTTTAATACTGACTTCTGCCAGCTATACTGATCAGAAAACAAAAACAGGTTGAGCTGGCTGTGAGCTACCCCCGGGCAGCCTAATTTCAGCCTAACTTAAGCAATCTGAGAGCTTCTTCAAAGACATGTAAAACCCCGGGGAAACAGGTGCAGGCGACAGACGAATAATTTCCCCTGTGAGCTCCATCATGGTTGATATGCAAGGTGTGTCCTCACAGATAATTCAAGATAATTTTGCTCCACAGATAATTCATTGCAACCCGTTCTATTTATATCAGTGCAATCGCCGGCTTGCTAAACTGCAGGAATGTGCACAGCCAGTGGTTAGTCCTCTGTGAGAACATAGTCCTTCCCTAGAGCCTGAGAGTTACAAAATTGCAACTAATCTGGCCGGAAGAGACCACAAAAATACTGCACATTCTGGGTGAGGGTGTCAGATGAGAGAATGTCCATTCATTTTTAACATGAAGGGGAGAAATGCTTCCTGGGTCAAAGGTGAGAGGGTATTGAGCTGTATATATATCCAACAAACCCTCGCTGCAGTTCCTGCCCTCCCAGAAAAATCCAGCGGCTATGGAGACCCCTCTGCCCAGCAATGCCCTCACTGACATGAGCCATCACCCAACCGTCTTCCGAAACAAGGCCCCTCATCTCGCCTGCTCCTGTAACATTTCGGTTGTTGAACTGTAAGTCCCCTTAAAGCACGCACTTAGCAAACAACTAGGAAAGATGACTCATTTAATTGTTGTCGCCGTCTGTCTGATTGTTGGACACTCCCTCTTGCTGATTGCTTGTCGGGGCTTGAGCTCCCATGAACATACTTGAACGGGAGAACTTCCCGCTTTTCACACCCCTTGGCCCAGCACCGTTCCCAGCCTGCAGATTTCTGTTGCAACTTGTCCCATCACAGGTTTTTACTGGCAACATGCAGGTGCAGTACATTTTTGGACTTTCACCATATAAGCACGTCAGTCAAACTTTCCTGATGATACCTTTTATAATATTTAGTTATGTGCATATAAAAAAACAATACTTACAATTAAGAACAATTGAAAAGAGTGAGGCTAACATCCACCCATGTTCTCTAAATAAATAAGGTGGTGCTGAGCAATGGGCTCTGCTATACCAGGTCAGATTAAAACACTAATGTAATGCCAGTCAAAACCCTTCTCTCTTTTATGCTTTTTAATGCATAGACAAAAACATGAAAACTCCAAAACTCTTTTTCGAAACACAAACTTATCCCATCGAGCCTATTTTGTTTCCATTTAAACTAGACTGGAAATGACTACATAGGGTTAACTGCGCTCCAGCTAAGATACCTCACCTGTCCTGAACTTCAGTGTGACAAAGAGAAAGGGAAAATAGGTTCATTTAAATCTGTTGAGGACACAGAGTCGCATCAGCCAAAATGTGCATCTTTCACAAAAACCAGCGCTACCACAATGAATGCTGCTCAACTTAAATTGTTAACAGCACTTCCCATGTTTTACTTAATCTGCTATCGTTGACCAGCCGCTAATAGCTTCTGAATAGCTGCAGAAATGCAAGATGATGGCTCAATGATGGTTATGATTTCCAAAGCATGTATTATTAAATTATTCAATATGGAGAAAGCAACCTTTCTCTTCATCTTACGTCCCTCCCTAGAATACGGTCTGCGCTCAAGGCTGTGCTGGTCGACCTACCTGGAAGATGAGCACCTTGAAGTGGTTTCTTTTGAGCAGGTGGGCATGGTTGGCCTCCAGCTTCTTCACCTGCAGGCCCTGCTTGTCCATCCTGTCCCTGATCTCCTTCATGTGCACAGTGACCTTGCGGGACTTCTCCAGCAGCTTGCTGACGGTGTTGGAGGTGGAGGTGTGGCACTTGGAGAGCTTGGTCATGTCGCTTTGGATGCCACGTACGGCACCCTCCATCTCTGCCTGCCGCTGCTCCATCTTGTGCTGGTTTTCCTGGACCGTATCGAGCATGTTCACCAGCTTGTCCAGCAGGGTCAGCACTGTTATGGCATTGATTTGGGCAGACGGGCCACTGTCCTTGGCCCCTGCTGACTCTCCCACCACACCCCCACCACTCAGGAGTGTCAGGCTGTGAGTGGGGGAGGTCTGGCTGGGGCTGGGGCTGGGCACCTGCATGTCCTGGCTCTCTTGAGCGCTGACCATGCTGCTCCTCTTCACCTGCGATGCATCTTCACTCATCCTGGAGCTTCCTTACTCACAGTCACAGGGATCTTTTTTGTTTTGATTACTGGTGTGGATCCTTGATCCTCTGTTCTTCAGCCTTCTGCGGTGAAATTTTGGAGCTTGCAATGAGAAGACTTGGGAAAACTTCTTCCTTGCTTCCAAGTTTGGTCCCCACCCCTTTTCACTTAGAGCTGAACTACTCTCTCTCTGTCTTCCCCTCTCCCTCACACTCCGCTGCACTGGTGTTTGAAATATAGCAGCATTCCTTCCCAGCATAAAAACCCCTCTCCACACCCAGGGGGAGGGGCCTGGTTGCTAGGGAGCAAGCCCAACCCACCACTCATAAATTAACATATAACTGAGCAATTCTCTCCTTATATTACATTGTCTCCTCCTTTCACTCAAAGTATCACATGTCTGTGAAAACATACAGAGAATCAAATTTTTGCAGGTCATGTGTGAACAATGCAGTTCTCTGAGTCATTTTGGAACCCACTTCTGTAGCTGGATACCAGGCCCCGCCCACTTCCCAGTTCACTCGATAGGGAAGGTGTGTTTGACCAGGAGAGGCTCAGTTTCCTCTGAGCACTGATTTGGCGGTGGAGCACTGGGTCTCTGTGGGACAGCACCCCAGCCTGCTAGTGTTATTGTCAGTAGAGCGACTCTGTGATGGTTAGCCAGTGCTCCTGCAACTATCCTGACTGTTGATGGCATCAGTGGGAGCGACTACAGCCTACCACGCAAAATAAACAACCGGCTAAATTGGTATGAGTCAGGGGTGTTGTAGGAACATTCCGGAATGAAAGAAAGTTACATAAAAACAGCAGCCACTGGGCGGAGCCAGGTCGGACAGCGGGAAAGGGGGGCGGGGAGGAGGCTGTAAAGAACAACACGCAGGTTGACTCTCAGCCCTGGGAATGGGATTAGAGAACCGCTGACTTCCAGCCTCTCAGAACTTTTGACCCGTAGCACTTTGGTCTCCCAAAGAAGAGCATGGTTTCTCATGCCGGAGCCAGGACGTGTGGCATGACTTGAGGACGCCTAGACTTCAGGGAATGCTGGGAAATCCCTGGCACTAAACCGCAGATATAGAGAGGAAAGGAACATCTCTAAATAGGGGCCACAAGTGTATCATTAAATCACATAAGTCCATGGCGCTACCCAGACTTACAAATATTCATTTTGCAACTGGTTTATAGAGCTGTTTTGTTTCGGAAGGCTGGATCAAAGCTCAGAAGCACCTCATATGAGCCGATGGTCTAACCCTTACCCTACCTGATGCCCCCGAATACTGTCTACCTAATGGGAATATTTACTGCTTTCAGGCATGCTCTCCAAAATTGCATTCATTTCATAATTTACAGCCCGACATGCCCCATTGAGGAATTCTGCCTCCAGACTCCTGTCTGGCCCCCGGAGGAATCCTTCCCAGCCTCTGCACCCTTTTTACATTTACACATCAAGATGGAAAACGCCCGAATTGGTGTAACTCACAGCCGGACCAGCCGGACCTTTTACCTGAAAGCAGAGCCACACCCCACCCACACACACTCAAAAGCTGAGATCAGCCCGCATCTGCCAAATTTTGCCACACAATATTTTTGTCACACTGAGCGACTTCTTAAGAAGTGCTATAAAAAAACGTTTCTAAGTAGTACAAGTTTACCCCTTGGCAGTCTGCCTTTTTAAATAAAAACAATACTATAGTTATATTTGTGCATAGACACTCTCTGTCATAGAGAGCAGTAAGAATGCGCCCCCTGGAGAGAAGATCAAAAATGCTTTAAAGGGAGTTTTGAGAAACAGCACATAATGTCAAAAACAGGAACTGTATGTAACCAGAAAAAATACAAAATATATGTTCAGGGCAAATGAAACCCTGGTCAGACTTTTACATTGGAATTATTTAGAATAATTATTTAAAGTCAAATTTCATTGCTGCCATATTGACTGGTATTTATTCCTTAAACCACTTTCCTATAACTATAACTCACCTACTTTTTTTTTTTTTAATACTGAAATGCACTAAAATAGTTCATAATTTGACTCTCCTTACTGATCAAAGCAATCACAGTGGAAATTCTTACATCACAGGTAGACAGAAAAACACAGACTATGTCGTCTTGGCGTGCCTGGCTGTCTGTAACAAACACGAAAGGCTGACAAGGGCCTGTGTTCGTGGGGGCTTTTAGAGCGTTTCCCTTGTTTAACAACGTATTTACTCCTTGTACACAGCTGGATCAGCCGATGTATTGTTCAGGCTGTTGGGTAATATTTGTGTCCATATTACCCAGACCTGATTTAGGGGTGTGGGGATCCCTGAGTGCCGCAAATCCTGCTTGGACAGGGACAAGAACAGTAGATGTGGGATCCAGGCATCAGCTCTCAGTCTGTGTGCTGTTTGTGTGGGTAAATGTAACAGTTCAGGTTTACGTTTGCCTAAGACTCAGGCTGCAGCTCACACAACCAATAGCAGGAGAGTTCATAAGGTAATTGCGCACTGAGATTCAATTTTTCTTGGTGGTGACTCCCCCCCCCCCCCAATTCTAGTTGAATGTGATTGGGAAACAAACAGCTTTCTGTTCCATTTGGCTGTATTGTTGTCTTCCGCCTCGGCCATCCCCATTCCAAAGCGTCATTATCTCCACAGTGCCTAAAGGAAACTCAGGCCCCAGTGGGGAGAGAGGTCTGCCGGCAGTCTGAATAAACAATCAGGAGTGTAGAATCCCTAAACACCACACGGCTAGGCACCCTCCTCCCGACGGCTGACCTCTCTGCCGAAAACAAACAGAACTCAATCTGACAGTCCCCCGAGGGAGAGCACGCCGTGCAGCATGTAATATCAGGTACCTGCTAAGGCAATGAACCTTGTGTGGAAACACATGTTTAAGTCAATTAAAACTTTCAGTGTTTATGCTGACTTCCTGCGCCAAAGTCCGTACCACATTATCTGGCCAGCAGGGGGCAGTTGGTGGCAGCATGTGACAGCAGATCATGCCTCAAGAAAGTGACGCAAGGAGGCTTGACAGTAATGGTTGCACTAATGGTTAATCCCACATTTTTCATTCGCAATGCTGCAACGTACTGAAACTGAATACTTTTCATGATTTTAAATTTTGCCAGTCATTGCCAATATGTTATAATTGAGGTAAACAGACAGAATTTGCTAAGTGTGGGTCTCAGTAGTAGTTGAGAGGGCAGATCAATTAGCTGGGCCGATGTTCTCATACCTGACTAACAGCCGGTAAACACAAGATTAGGGGGGATTCTAGGATTTTCTGTAAGTTACTTTGATAATGGCAGTATCTGATTAATTAAATGCTAATAACAAACAAGTTAACAATTCCAAGAAATGACAATTCAAGATATCGACCCATGTCACCAGTATGGTAGACTGTACTTGGAAGAGCAGTTTAGTACTAAACATAAAGAAATAAAGCACATCGTTTAGGCTATTGGGCCAAGCAGGAACAAGCCAGCTGAAACTTTTTGCTTTTTTGCTTTGCTTTTTTCTTTATTTCTTTGTTTTCATGGGGAGACTTCCCGAACAACCGGTGGGAAAACGCTAAGAATTATTACTAAGCAATTGAGAATGACGAGAGAAAAACCTCACACCTATATTTTCCAACCTCTCCTCAAATTATGCATAAATTACAAGGAAGTCAGTTTGTATGCGTTTCGCAAATTTGCAAGTGTTTCAAACATTTGTAAATTAAAGAAACATATAAAAATGTGAAAATTATTTATTTAAAGCGTGACACACAAAATACGTGTCAAACATTTCCAATGCACATTTTTAACTGTAACATTTAATATCAATATTTAACTTTCAAGACAATTATTTAACATTTAAGGTTAATATTTAAATATTGACAGACATTTACAAATTTACAAAAACAATATTTTTAAATAAATCTGTGATCAAATTCAGTATTTACTTGTAAAAGTGAGAAAAAAGTACATTAAAAATAGCTGAAATTTATTTTGCATTTGGCACCCTATCAACAATTCTCCAGCACCTCTGGAGGAGAAAACAAAATGAGGATCGCACAGCTGCATTGTGGGTAAATCGGTTCAAATCTGTCCAAGGCAGACAGACTCAGGTGCTGACACCGACATTCATGCAGGTTTTGCCCAGTTAGGTTGTTCCGTGGGTACAGCTGGGTGACCCGTTTTGCCATCCCCACACTTCTCCGCTCATTCACAGACACTCTGCTTTTCCCTGGATGGGCTTCCAGGAAGGATCCGTGAAACCCTTTAACGGCTGCGGGCAGGTGCTGTGAGGACAAGAACCACATTTTGGAACACAGTTAGACCCTGAGGCGTTTCTTGTGATATGTTGAGTTTTTAAATGGAACAAGCACCCTGGCCGACCCCTGCTTTCTCCACCTTCCGGAGGCAGACAAACCAGCACCCTGTCTGTGAAGGTCGTACCACTCACATCGCCCACGAAGGCCTGACAATGGGCTGGAACACCAGCTGGTTCTACAGCTGTTAAAGGTCTGTTTAAGAAGTGCTACTAAACTTTTTATAATGGGTTGAAGTAGTCAAGCATGAATCAAGAATTCAGTGTGAGCTCCATGATAATGCCTTTAATTTAAAATCAGCTGAAGCAGGACACACAGGTGTATTACTTTTAACACCATATAATTGTAGCTGTGGAGGTTTCAGACACACGTGGTGAAGATTCACATGGCATACCCATGGGTTCCATCCATCTCCACTCAAAACGTCTGCAAAGTGGACAGAATAGCGCATTTCAGGATTTTTCCAGTGGGTAAGTTAGTCTCCACACATTTAAACCATCATGCTGTGGTTAAACTAGAACTGCATCATGGTACTCCTCTCTCTTTTATAGGGAAACATTAGTATTATCTCAAACTAATCAAACTAATGCCAATTTATAATGTGAATAAAAATACTTAACATGTGTAGGTATTATTCCTGATATAGGTAAAACGCCACTCATACCGGAATCAGAATCTCTGCAAGATACATTCACAAATCTAAATACTTACAAAAAACTCTAGGCTAATATCGAGATGTGGCTTTCAGTGTCATCAACATTGAAACATCGCAGTGCAACACTGACACTCACTGGTAGCACAGTGTCGGCGCAGCCGGTAGATGTCTCCCTCAGCTGAACAGCACCATCTTTGGACAAAAAAAGGTCCACAAAGAAGAACCAGCAGTCTCAGTCTCTCCTTTTACCAACCTACAGTTTGGAAAATGGAGCATTACAGTCAACCATGTCTGAAATTATAATATAGTCCCACAAAATGAGACATTTTAAAATCTCATAAATTAAAAAAACAACCCTGAAGGTTAAAATGAGAATCTAGGCAGAACCTTAATTCCTGTGTTGAAAGACAAGGTGTTTTTTTAGTGCAGTTTCAGAGCTGTCGAACTAAACTCACAAATGAGCCACAAAATTCTTTACAGAGCATTGGGCAAGGTTAAAAACAGAAGTCAACTGTGTAGTGTGTGTTGCTTTATGTGTGTCCGAACCTGCGTTCCAAAGGTTAAAAAGAAAACAGGTGTAATTAAGTGTATTTAGGTTATGATTTGGTCGTCAGCAAATGTTCGGAGGATGGCGCTTTTGTACTCTGTGCACACGTGGGAAAAAATAAATACTGGGCCCTGCAAAAAATAAATTTATCAACAATTTATCTGAGGACCTCTTTCTAATGAACGCAGTCACTATTAAATGGTGTTTTCCCCCAGTCTCAAGTTCTTTTGTTTGATTTTAATGGAATTCAGATGAGCACAGACTAATGTGTCTTTTAAAATTTTTCAAATGCTGTAAAATCCACCATTTAAAAAAAATTAGAAATTTTTGGAACAGTGTTGGTTGATGGATCCGGTGAGATGGTACCATTCCGTTAATTGGGCCCCAGCGTGCTGCATCAGTTCTATAAAGGTTAAAGTGGCATTTTTGCCTTCATCACAGGCAGCGTTCTAAGTGAGAATTCGGCTAGGCTATTTTCAGAACCGCAGATATCTAGTTCATTAGATGGCGCTTGATGACATTTTGGTGTGTTGTTGACCAATTGTTGCTCACATTTAAAATTTCTCTGCTTTTCTTTTTTGAGGTATGCTCTCATATTTAAGTGCTCCTTCCTATAACAGCATGTTTTTAAGGAATATTTAAAAAATCTAAACCCTGCACAGATGCAGAGATCCCAGTGAGAAGAAGCAGTGATTTTTTATCATGCAACAGTTGTGATCAGGAAGCTCTCTTAATAGGATATGCAGGTTCAAAAAGATTAGCTCTACATCGAAACATAATCATAAAATCAAATATATGTTCTTTGCTGGATACTTCACTTGTTTAATGTCTGTGGGGTTAAATGCGGCTAAGTTCTTCTGTTCGACTGTCCTGGATTCCTCCTATTGCCTATCTGTGACATTAGACTGTGCTGGATTCTGCTCACTGTCTCTCAGTGACGTTAAAAGGAGCAGGATTCTTCACATACTTTTATATTTTTTATTGGATCCCACCCTCAGACTTGTACAGGGGAATATTTCATGTTAAACAGTGACTCATTGCAAAGGGTTTGCTTCTTTAAATAGCAGCCAGGAAAACAATAATAGTGGTAATGAAAAAAACACTCTGCACTGCAATGCAGGCTCTTGATTATCCACGATAAATGGCACAAATTACAGAACCATGAATTATATGTTTTAATAATTTGGTGTGATTAATTTTTTCCCCCTATTCAAGAACCTAGTGTTTTTCCACAACACATAATTACCCTTTCCAAATTTCCTCTCAGATCTGTGATGTTTAACAGTGCCAGACACCTCACTGCTTCTGTCTGTGACGTTTTAACAGTGCCAGACACCTCACTGCTTCTGTCTGTGATGTTTAACAGTGCCATATGCATTACAATTTCTTTCTGTGATGTTAGACAGTGCTAGAGGCTTCTCACATCCGTCCATATGTACAGGGTCTTGGAGAAATTAGTTACGTAGAAATTAAATTCAAACTTAAAGCGCATTTCACATACAGAACAAGATTGTGTTGATTTTTTTTTTTTTTTTGGCAGTTCTTTAAACCCATACACTCTCCAGGATGTATTTGCTTTCTGTAATGGGTTAAACGATTGGGCTCAGCTTCTGTTATAAATGTGGATGTAAGCCTTTTTTTTAAACTCTGGGCATGCTCTCTGCATGAATAGTAATCGTATTGTAACCCATGAAGCATGTGGCGTTATGTGTTCAGCTCATGCCGTCTGAAAGAATACCAGGTACACCGTGTGCGACGCGGAAACGGATCTGGCAGAGCCATTAAAGACGTCAGCTTCTGTGAAGTCTCAAAACCCCTTGCCCAGTGAAGAGTGCAAAATCGACTCCTGAGACCGCGCTGCTGTATGGTCCACCATGCGGAAAAAGGATCATAAACACGCCGTGCCAGCTTCTTCGGGGGGAAGCAGACTTCCTAAGGACAGAATGGCGCGGCGGCGCGGAAAGCGGCGCTCAGTGAGCGTAGCGCTGGGAGACTCCCGAGAATGCAAGCAATGGCCAGGCAAGAATCACCAAATATTGCACGCAAATTAAAGAGAAGGCTGGGGGGATAATCAAAATTCCCCGCTCAAATTTGCTAAAATAATTGTTGGTATAACTTGCAGACAGTCTTGTCTGGGGAGACTTGGTTGATTCACACGTTAATGTATTATTAGGTTTGATACCTTTATGCCCTGCATTTGCGTTGAACTGATCAAGTTGAATCTATTGAAATTAAGGGCAAATTAATGAAGACGAGGGGCTCCAAAAGTTAAATCTCCTTGTGTCATCATAAAGAACCATTTAGGACTGAATCAATTGAAATTTAAAGCTTTTCCTGTTGGTGATTTTCAAACAGAAAAGCTATGTCTACATCCCCAGGGGACGTTTCTGGAAAAAATTACATAGTCTAAGGTGACTTATTTTTCGAAGGAACAATGATGTAACAGGGACTACTGCTCATGCCCAAGGGTCTGATTTGCTACTATAGATATTAAATTCACTAACAAGTATATAAAAAGTACAATAACAGGTAATGGGCCTCCTGAATGGTTCAGTTGGTGAAGGTACTTGCCCGTGTGCATACTGGGCCCAATGAGTTGTATCGGTACTTGAGAAATCCAGATCATGTCATTCACTGATTGGGACCTGAAGAGCACAGCGATGATGTACAATTTGGAAAATGCTGCCCGGGCTGGATGGGTTAGATGGAAATCGGCAGGGCTTCTCTCGTACTGTTGCTAACCAGGCACCTGCAGCAGGCAGTGCCGTCAAGAGGGACGAGCCTCTCCTCCAAATGTGTGTAAGAGACGAGTGTCTCCAAGGTGACCAGGAGAATAGGCGTACTTCTTCACCATCCCCATGTGTAGTGGCAAGATTCGTTATGACGAGCTGAGGTGGCCATCCCAAACTGGGGAGGGAAAGACCAAAGTGATTCCCGACCCCTTGTTTTATTTGGTATGAGTGTTTGTTGAAATGTTTAAGCATGGGTATGTCACATACTTTGGAATCTCCAAATTTGCAGAGCGGTTTATCCCTGAATGGCGCTGGAGATGATGAATGTTTGTTTTGCAGAGGCTCTTGCCTGATTCAGTGTCATGGTGCATGCACTGCCGTAAGTGATGTTACTTTTTCACTTGGAGCTATGCCCTGCTACACTTTTATTTTGGCAGTCCCAGGCTGTTAAACAATTTCGCCAACCTCTGCTCACGTGGAGCTGATAAATGTGTACAGCGCAGGTGCTATTTTAGGGTAGCTGTCTTTACCTGTTGGCTCAGAAGTCAGTTTAAAAGTGTTGAAATGAACACACTTCAGCATGATTAAACTAAGTCTAGGATGTTTTTCCTTCAGAAATGGCTTATTGTGTATGACTATTGCTGTCCTTTTTGTGATTGGTTTTGTCCTCAGTAATGAAAAATAGTCTTTCTCCAACGCCTGTTTTCCAACACACAGCTCTGTCATTAAGATTTCCTTCTAAATTCTATTTGGCATTTTAAGTTTTCTTTGTAATTTGTCAACAACTTGAAGAATCAGCAACTAGATAACTTAAGTTAAAGAATGTTATCCCACAAATTCTAACACAGAATGACACTAAGACTTGTCAGTATTGTTAAATCATTTTGGTAGCTGGAACGCTAGGGTACATTAATATATTCAGTTTTAAGGTAGGCCTTTTGATATAAAATCCTGATCTCTTTGGGTTTTCTGATGCGCCTAAGCCAATGTGTCTCCAATTTTTTTAAATATTAAAACTATACATATGGGAATTTATGTTCTATGCATAATATGTATTAAATTTCTTAGCCGAATCTCCTATTCAGAGTAACTCACCTTACACGTGTTTTTGTTATCCCTGATTTATTCGTAATTCAGGATAAGTTCTTTGTAGCCTGATATTTGACCATCACCTTAACTACTTGACCACACAGCTGCTGAAAGAAATGCAATGGGTTGGGATTTTATACAAACCAAAAGACCTGGCTCAACAATCACAGTGGAGTAATAGACAT
>JAOVYW010019577.1:0-33988 GCA_025775045.1 Hiodon tergisus | reverse complement strand
AAGCTTTTATAGCTGCAAAGGGGGGACCAACTCGATATTAATGCCTATGGATTTAGAATGGGATGTCATAAAAGCTCATGCAGGTATAATGTGCAGCTGTCCCAATAGTTTTGTCCATATAGTGAATTTTAGTTTGAAAGAAAAAACTGAAAATACAGTAAAACTGCAATAACACCCTTAAACTAAAACGAAGTAATTTACCTCGCAAAGTAATGCCTAAACATAAAATATGCTGTACTTCTGTCACACAGCATCTTTGAATGACATCAATATTTAAGACAGCCATTTGAAATTTCCCTGTCAACGATGACCTGGTTCGACCCTTTTCACCGCTGAGGGATTCATTCATTGGCCTCTTTTTCTTTCAAAATGGCAAAAAAATTTTTTTTTTTAATCTTTCCCCTTCTGCTGCTCCTGGTTCCAGTGGTCTGTGCTCCAGTCCTCCCCAAGAAACTCCATATTTCCTTTGACTTGCGTGACTGGGTAATTCCTTTTTGCGTCATTCCTTTCATATCTGTTTTGGTTGAGGTTCCCTCTGTAGCAGCCCTGGTCACAGAGCATGTCCTCGTCTGGCCTCCTTTCGCCTCCTCTTCTCCATTAGAGGGAAGTATTCCACCACATGGAGGAAGTCTAGACAGTGACCACAAAAGGGTACTCCCATGACAGCATAGCACTAATGTGATTCCTGCGCCTGTTAGCCAAGCCCTTTAGTTGTCTTCCCATGACATTGTTATCCACAAACATACCCAATTCACTGTCTCCAAAAAATACTTGTGATTAGTCCTCCTCGTCAACGGGAGCACTCATGACTCCACCATATGTAGCAGCCCCAGGGAAGTAATGTGTGTTGTTAATTGCAGAATCATCAAAATCAGCAAGATGAGACAGTTTAAAAACAAAAATAAAACAAAAAAAATTGCCGCTTCAGAGGTACAAATGGAATAAGACAAAGCCAGTCAAAAAACATGAATACAGCTCACTACGTCTAATCCTCCTTCCATAACAAATGCAGCAGGAACGAACTACGCAACAAGAACGTGGGAGCCTAAGGCATCCCTCTGCCAATAGAGCATGGTCAATAGGTTAGATTAGTATTAACGCACAATATCTGGTCTAACCAACACGAGAAATACAAATGAACACCTCCTAGCAGGCACCGAAGTAATTTTATAGAAGTGAGAAAAAATGTTTCTATTGCCAGATCTGTTCCATATAAAAAATATTTGAATATGCACATTTAAAAGTCGTGTTATAACCGAAAAGTCACGCTGGAATCGGCCTTGCTAGAAAAATACTCTGCCATTGGAATTACATTCCAAATTATGTTGATTCCAGCATAACTGTCTTTTTGCTTAGAACCACAAGAGAGATGAAGTGGCCACTAGGTTTCCTGGTATGCCTGCAGAACAGCAGATTGATCATGGGAACCAAGTGGCTTAGTTGGTAACTGCGCTTGTCCTCGCACAGACTGAGCCTTTGAGTTGGACTGAGCTGCCAGATTCGGATCGAGCCTGTGTCATTCACAAATTGTCACCAGTGCACCAATTGGCAGAGCGCCTACCAGGGGTGTCTGCAGGATGGCAGGGCCATTGAGAAGGACATACCTCTCCCCCAAACCATATTGAAACCCCCAACTTTTATTCATTTGTTGTGTGCTGGTAAGCCTTTTTTGAAAATCTTTCTTTTTTTACATTAAATATATTGTTGGATTTATCAAAGATAGTTGTGTCTTACAGGTGTAAATCCTTCACTGAATATGTCATATCCACAAGGGGCTGAGAGATATCAGTAGAATTGGATCGTTAAAAGGACTATATCGAGGTTATAAAGAACTTACCTTCTGCAAGAAAATGACAATGCGTGTCACCACCTCAGCCCGGCGCTCCTCCAGGGTAAAGAGGGTTCGCGGTGTACGAATGAACACTTTGGTTTTCCCATAAGCCACGTCATGCTCATATCTGCAATCCTGCAGGAGTCGCTGCACTGCTTCACGGTCAGATGGCAGGTCATGGTTGGGCCACGTAAACTTTGAGATCATCTTGTACCTGAACGAGGGGTATTGCAAAAATGACATTGAGAGTCACATAAATAAACTAAAATGTTGCTTCAAAATAATTGAACTGAAAACTTACTGTGGCAAATGGCAAATATTTACTTTTGGAGTTTTATGCATTTTTCCATATACAAACACTACATTTTCTTCTTAACCCTCCCATTCTGTCTTATAAGCAAGATATCTGGGTTGTGTTGTTTGTAACAGAAAAATGTACATCCTGTTTCATTTCTTACGTGGCTCAGCACGTAAGGAGAACAGCAACAAAGGAGGGGCGGAGAGGTAAAAACGGAGGAAATGGCTCATTACTGTGGAGATTAAACTCTCTGCGATTTAGTTTTAGAAAAGAGAGCAATTTCATTACAGAACAAGAGTGCTAGAGTGAATGTGATGAAGTAATCTGCAGGTAAATACAGTGCGTTCTTCACTGACATCATCCGTGTCAAGAAAAGGCCACTGTGAAACTTTTCAAGTCATTACCCATTCGGCAGTTAGAGAAGCTGACACGCTCACTGGAGAATTTTCCTGCCCGCTAAACATGTTTTCAGAGAATGAAATGTCACAGGGATTTAGAAATTAGATTCAATATTTCTTGTGTAACCTCAGGTCTTGTCTAATCGTTTAAATGCGCATAAACATTTGGAGTCAGTGCAGTTGAAACACAGTCCTTGGGTGGACAACACTTTCCTGACTGACAGTTATTTGACCATTCTGTATACATTCCAAGCTTGAAGGTTTGGGCTGAATTTTAAGATTGTAACTGATTTGATCTGATGGTGAGTGCTCAGCAGTTACAAACAATTTGATTTTAATTTGAAATTAATGTTTACTTCGGTAAGTGCATATACCTACAGTGACCATGAATAGATTAATACGGCATGAAATGTAGTATTAGAAGCCCAAACAACAGAGGTTCATTTTTGCCATCTTCTAACTGGTAGCAAACGGGATGAATATTGGACTTCATTGTTGTCCACAATGATGAATATTATAGTCCAATATAAGTCCTTAAGATGTTGAAACTACCATATATCCCAAATAATCAGAAACATAAAATCCGACTTTAATATGCCTCTTTACTAAGCATTTTTATATGAAGAGAGAAACCAGTCTGTTCCAAATACAAATGCTTTGGAAAAAAATACTAGTGAAAAAATCTTCTTCTTTTTTTGATTTCCCGAGAAAAAATCTTGAAAATGTATGCTGGGGGAGAGAACTGATGATCTTGGAACTCACACTGTGAAGCACATCTAGATGTCAGTAGGACAAGACTGGGTGTGGAGGGATGGGACAGAGAAAGGGCGGGTAGGTGCAGTGGGTTCATTAGCACTGGTCTTAGTGATTTTAGCCCCTTGAATCTTTTGAGTAATCACATTCATATCAGCACAATTGCACTATTCTGGGTCACGAACTGTTACATTTTTCTCTACCCATAATTCAGGGCGGTTAGACGGCGTGGGCTAAACAGGGCTAAAGAGAAATTTTATTGGTCATTGGTCAAAAGTCATTGGTAGGATAAAACCCAGGGAGCAAAAAAAAGTTAAATATGATAATAAAAATGTAACATTGCTTTTCATCCAGGCAGGGGATGGTTGGTATTACTAATTATCCTTCATCAGATTTTCAATGATGTGAGCAGGAGGCGATTATTTTAGAATAGGCTACATGTCCACCGGTTTTGCAAGCCTACATTAGATATATTTAAATTATATAGTTCCAAGCTAATTAACATTATTGGCTGGCCAGTTAGGGTAGCTACGGTTTACTTGACATGAACGACTATGGTACTTGCTGCCAGACCCACTCACATAACTAACATGTTAATAAACAAGTTTTATTAACCATTACAGGTAAGATTTGCTGTAACCGATCCACTAACTACCATTTCCGAAAATGTATTCTATACAGAACATAATTAAAAGCCTTTTTAATAAGTCTGTCAAATTGGGAGACAATACAGGGAGTGGGGAGCAGATTCTCACCTCTGCAGGAAACGCGGGTAAGTCTGCCGGTAGGCAAAACCAGCACGGCGTACCCGGACATTCTCCAGAAGACCTAGGTACTCCACCTGGTGGCGGCAGCGTTCATGCTCAAACAGCAGCGGTGATTTCACGTCGTTGGGCTTGATACAGCGCACATAGTAAGGTTCCTGAAGGAGCCATGAGAGGACAACAGAGATAATCTTTATGGGCAAGCCTATCTGGGTCCCTGACTTCGATGTTCAACTGTACCATTTCCGATACTGATTCTGCAATTTCAAAGCCAAGTTTGTCTTTCTGGATGATCCAACATAACTTTAGTGGTATGGAACATCTGAACACGACCATCTATGCTATACAAATCCTGCGTGTACTTTCAAACAAGATGTTTTGTATTGATGCTGCTAACATGCAATGTCTTCGTATTTCTTGAAAGGAACTCAGTACTGGACAGGGTTTATTAGTTCATATGGGTAATAATATGATGGGAAGAGCTTGTGGAACTGGATGATAACCCTTACGGGCTGTAGAAAAAAAGAATCCTGCCACACTCTTCTAACCTTGCAAGCCAGGTTCTCCACCAACGAAATCATGGAGTTCTTGAAGAGTGTGGCGGCTGTCAGGGGTCGCTTGGTGACTTCAGTAATGCCCAGTTTCCCCTCTGGCCACATGCCCTTTAGCACAGGGTTCAAGCTTGGGGACAGACAGAAGAAATGGAAGAGTGAAGAAAAGACCTTAAAATTGATACAATCATTCCAATTAAAAAAACAGCACTCTGCTGCGGCAGAAACATGCTTTTAAAAAGCACGGAAACAGTTTTCACTGAAACAAGAAGACAGCAAAAGAAAACAGTTAGGTAGATAGGAAGGAAGATATACAGGCAAAGAAAAATAATTATACACAACCAGTTCACCACTGGTTAATTTTACTGTTTTGGATTTTTAACATAGATTTGTTAACTAGATACATCAAAAATAGATACATTAATTTTTGTAAGTTTGTTTGTTGCTGGCTTTCTTACACAGTGCAATACACTACTTTTTGTATAACATATAATATTTTTAAGAATCAAATTTTTATAAGAATCATCTATATATAGTGCATCTATATAGCACAGATACAAAATCATTCCTATATCAACACTGTATCCTAAAAATCAGGATAATCAAATAATACACTTCTGATAAATACCATAGAGCATTATAACATAAAACCAATAAAAATACACTACTTACCAGGAAATACAATAAAAGACAATAAACCACGGCATGAGATATGACCACAAAGTAAAATTTCAAACAATCAGAGAAAAACATTGACAAAGAAGAGACATTACAGGCAGATGAAAATGAAGACGCTGAAAATCGTCATGCAGAACTACATTTCTAGGTTCTTTGCATCATATTGTTTATCAACGTCTTCATTAAATAAATGTAAGAATGGATACAATTTGAAATAATTCAAAGAATGAAATAAAGATAAAAAGGTTGGTATTGGACATTCTGTTGGAGTAACTGGAACAAAGAAAATGCAGAACAAGAAAGGTATCACTAGATATCTAGGTATCAAAACCAACCTGTTGTACAAAAGCCTCTTGAAGTCTTGGAACAGCGTGTCTTTGTTCTTGTCAATGAAGCCCACCACAGAGTACCTAATAAATATACATTAATAAGCGTTTAATACAGAGCATTAAAAATAAAGGACACTAAAACTACTTTTCAGGACTTTTTCAGAAGAGGACATCTGGCAAGTAATTTTAGCACCACTAATGAAGGTCTACTATGTAAACACAATATTGATAATATGCTATAATAACAAAACATTTTCTCTTTGCTAGAGACTGCCACTGAGGGGAAAAAGCCGTCTTGAATTTCTGATTTGAGTTTTATTCAAGTCAGTATTTAGAAAACTATACAAGGTTCATTAGAGGGTTTTGTCTATGCGTCTTTTAAGTACAAGCAATGTTGGCAGTAGGGGTATCCATAACACATGGTTTTCAAAAGGTCAAAAGAGGTCAGAGTGGTTTTGCATTTTTTGCATAATAACCACAAAAATACTATGGGTTAAGATGCTTTTCTTAAATGGAAAAAGACAATGCAAAGAGATGCAACCCACTCAAAGATGAATTGAATGCCTTCAAAGTTGCAGCTGTAGCTTGTACTCAACATCTAGTCCACACAGCTCCAGCACTGGTCTAGGATCAGCTAATCTAAGATTACATTTCCTTTTTTACATTTAGCCAATTTAGTGATCAGCTAACCATTTAATATAAAAATATTTGCAACGATCCAGGGTGAGCTCTTACACGCACTGTGCGTGCTGTGGGGGACATGATTTGAAATGTATATTCAAAAGGAAGCAGGAAAGCATGCAACACAGCATGCACAGAATGGTAGACAATCAGACACGGGGTCAGTATTGACTCTAATCATACTCACAATACATCTCCTGCATAGTGCCGGATACGGAAGTCTCGATCAAATTCCAAGCTTTTGTCAGTTGGGGCAAGCTGGGGGGAGAGTCAGAGAGCGAGAGTGAAAAAGAGAGAGAGAGAGAGAGAGAATGAGAAAGAGAGAGGAAAGGTGAAAGGTGTTTTCTTCACCCATAATTATAATTTTATTTTGAAAAATATGGTTTTGATGCGCATTTCTTCCCAATAACCACACTCTCCCCCATTTGTGTGGCGTAGAAAGCAAGTTATGGAATGTTTTTCATTTTTTCCTTAAAATGGAGAGAAGTGGGGATAAATGGTGCGTAAAACTTGAGTACATAAAAAATACATGGGAAATGTGTTTTTATCAAGTATCAGACAGCAGTGCAGAGCTGCGGGGGATGGGTGAATGTAGGCCACTGTTCCTAAGTGGCGGGATAGAAATAATTTAAACACAGCAGTTAACTGCATATTATGCGTGTGCATTTGTGCGTGTGTGTACATTGCCCATGCACGTGTGTGTGTGGGTTTTCCATGGCATACAAATGTGAATATGTGTGTTGCCAGGTATTTTCAAGCATTCAGGACCCACATGGGGCTTTACATCTACTAACAACATGTCAAAGTCTTCCTCTTTCCCCAAAATATATACATACAACAGTTAACATCTATCAAAAAAAACCGCTACATGAGTAAAAGGCTCCATACTCCACATATATAGAAAAGGTCTAGTGCCACATTCAAATTAGGCCAACAATAAAAAATTTGACTGGGGTCGCCAGGGCTTTCGATTTTAAATCAGGACGTACATATATATAGTGCTGAATTTAATAAATTTCCCCATGTCATTGCGGTGGATACAAATATACAATAGATACATTTAAAAAAATAAAAGCACTTTAAGCATATTTTTGAGCTGTGTCAGACAAAGTTTTGGTATGATATAAGTAAACAGGTAAATTATAGAATCCAAAACATGTATAATTTAAATTAAATGCATAAAAATTATAATGAAGCTTTTGGAGTAGTAAGATTGTATAACAGTTTTTCCCCCCAGATATAGCATGGATAAGTGCCGATCTAAACAGAACACCACTGATGATAGAAAGTCTTAGGGGCTGTTGATGTGGTTCATTCTTAATTCACTCTGAAGCGTCAGTACGTCTTCACCTGTAGGCAACAATGACTAAATCCAACTGTTGTGCATTGCTTTGCTCATGCAGTATGCTCAACTACTTAGTTAAGTAGGCTGAGAAAAAAGACTCCTACAAAAGTTAAAACTTAATCAGCTGCTGAAAAAAGTCTAAAAAGTTAGAGAAAGAGGTTTCTTAAGCTGCCTCCCATGCATTTAACTCAGATGGAGCATCTTTTAAACAAACACTAACTAATACTTAAACTGATACTTAAAATAATTAACCCTCTCATACCCTTGCATTTCACTGAATATGCAAACTACTTCCCTTTAAAAGTAATAGCAGCTCTTAATTTATCTCCTTATTTTGAATTCCTAAGAACTCCAGGTTTATATACTTCGGCATACAGAAATGGTGACTGCAGGAATAGTCACCTTGCAAAACCAGCTACAGCTCCTTCTCCACCTGTCTAATTAACTGAAGGATTGCTGTAATTATCAGGCTCCCGCTTCTTCATACATTCAATACAAGAGGTTCCCTTCACTAAATCACTGCAGTGGGCATGTACATATAGAACACAGGTACCACGGCAGTTAGCAGTTAAAGAACAGAACAACGTGACGTGGCCTTGGTTCCTAGCTTGAACGCCGTCGTCAGCAAATTATTAAGAGAGAGAGGTAAAAAGAGAAAACTTGGAGGATCAAAGAGACTCTAGAGCTAGGGGGAGACTCCTGTTCAGGGTGGAATGCAGCAGGCTGTGAGTCAGCATTCCCTATTGTAATGGAAAAATTGTCTTCCATATTAAATTTGTGGTCAATCATTCAAAAACAATGTAGTGGCCTCAGAGAGTAGTCACTGGTCACATACTTTCCAACATAAACTGATGTAAGACAAAAACTATGGGGGCTGTGAAAACATGTAAACCTCCAGAACCTCTGAAAATGCCCTGGACGAATATGAGGAACATTTTTTCAGGCTTTGTCACAAAGTACACCAACAAATTCACACACATAGCATACATAGCACACATTTCTATACTGGTGCAGATCTCTCTACAAACTTTATAGAGTTTCCCCTTTGCCTTTTCATATATCTGACTTTACCGATACCTTGGGTATGACGGGAGAATCGGAAGGTAGAAAATAAAACACTGATAGACAAATAATATTTATCTCTATAAAAACACAGAGAACTCCCCTTACTCTCAACCACAATAAAAAAAATATGCATAAGATTTTATAGAAGTGAGGGAGTCATATTTTGCTACTCTGCAAACCTTAAAAATTTGAAAATTGCAAAATACTCAGGTCTTTCTCATTCACAAATTGTATACTGTAACAGAGTAACAGATTATTTCATGATTTTTACAAATGCCTTGTGTGGTTTAATAAAAATAAAAATAAAATAAAACATCCATGGCAAAATCAATTGTAGCCAATTTCAATCATTCCCTTTAGTAGGAATTGTTTGGGATGTCACCTGGTAGTAATGGCAGATGAACAAACAGGAGGATTACTATCAATTTCAGTGTGACACTACCTACACATTCGATTTCAAACTAAGAGAGCTATTTATACCTCTGAGGTAGCTCAACACTGACTCGCAAGGTTCAGAGAAGAAAAATAAACCGATAGCTAAATATGCCGATTCTGATGGGGTATTTTGAATTTGACAAATAGTTATTGCTGGAGGCAGACAATTACCTATAGGCCTAGTTGTCAGCCTTCAGCTCACCTCACCACGAATCTTGGCTTCTCAATGGTGAATGGCTGCATTGGGCTGCACTGACTTTTTAAGCTTTACTGCATGGCAGTGGATTGAAATCCCAGACAGTCTAAAAACACTGCATCACATTCTGTACCAACCAAGATGGCAGAGTGAGCGAGTCAAACCCAGAAGAGCACTTTCACTGCCCTCTTGTGTCATGCATGCTGAGGTTCAGCTGATAAAGGGTACATTAGAATTCGGTAGACTAGCCATTTTAATTTATTGTGGAACATGGTTAAAATTTTAAAGTTTCGTTGACTTTCAAGGGCATGGAAATTGCAAAAATATTTACCACTACAGTGGTGCTTGACAAAAAAATTTAAATTAAAAAAGCGGCCTTTATCCACAAAACTTATTAAACCCATATTAACAATACCATCAATATCCCAGTTAAAACGGCTCTGATGTTTGGGTGCATACAGATTTCCAGTATAACAGACAACCTGGTGTTTGTGGGTGGGTGATGTAGATGGCTAGTTCACACATGGCAAAATGTACGTATGCAGCACAATCTCTTGATATGACAGCAGGTCTATAAGTGGAGGACCAGAGTGTTGAACAGCACAAATCAGAGTAGGTACCTTGCGACTGGTGAAGTGGGCATGTTTGCCCAGCTTGGTATTGAGGGCCTGCAAGAAGACCTCGTCTGTCACCTTGCCAACATTCATGCAGGCCTCATCCAGCACAGAAAAGATGCCCTTATGCTGCTGCTCCACCAAGTCAACAATGATCTGGTTGTTGAAGTAGTCAATCTGCCACAGACACAGGAAAGACCACCAGGAATCTTATTTGGACTGCTTGCAGGGTCCTCTAAGCAAGAGTTGGGAAGAAGGGTCACAGTAAGGGATCTTACGTGCTTCCAAGGGATGCCCTCACGTTGGTACTCCTCCTGCTCTTGGGTCAGCACCAGTTGGATAAACAGCTGTTGTAGCTTCTCATTGCAGTAGTTAATACAGAACTGCTCAAAGCTTACAAAACCAAAACAGACAAAAAAAAGAGGAAAAGAGGGAGCGATAGTCACCTAGTCCAACACAGCTTAAAACAGGGCCCTGAACAGCCATACATTGAAATAATCTTTGTCTAAAAATCAGAACAATATTAAAACATTTTTTATACTGGTTTAAGGCACTTTATAATCGTTTAATTTTTTTCATGATTCTGACCTTTTACACAGTGCATCTAATAGATATCAGCATTCAGTGAACAAAACCCATTAATAATGTTACAATGCAATTTACTGTATAATTACTAATTAATTGTATTGAAATAATTACCTGTTACTTTGAAATATTTCAAAGCCATATATATCCAGCACTCCAATGACTGTGTTCTTCCCATGGATTTTGGCATCATAGCTCTTAACCTCAATTATATCATTTATCCGCCCCACAATCCAACAAAAGAGGCGTTCGTAAATTGCCTGCAAGAGACAGAGACATCAAAATAAAATGTAAATTAAAAATATTTACAATAGGTAATGTTATATATAAATCATTTTTAGTTTATTATTATTATTGCCTTAGTAAAAGTATTCAGACCACTGACTATCTCAAAATACTTAATTTCAAATGGTACATTACATAGTAGAAATGAAAAATGTGTTCTGTAATATTATGATAAATTTGTTTTAAAACACTGAAACTCCAATTCAATTTTAAGGGAACATTGGTTTTATTTCAGGAAATATTTACATGACTAATGAAAAACAGAAATATGTTACTTGCATAAGTATTCAACCACTATGCTGCGGAACCTGCCTTGGTCTGCTAAAAAACTGAAGCCAAGGAGGAAATTCAGAAGAACAATGATCCCAAGCAAACAGCTAAAGCAACACTGGAGAAACTAAAGTACAAAAAGTGACCCAGTCAAAGCCCTGATCTCATTCCCATGAGAACCTGTGGCACTATTTAAAAACTGCAGTCCAGAAGTATCATCCACAAGTGTCACGCAACCAAGGTGATTTGCCAAGAAGAATGGGCAGAAATCACTCTGACACTGTGTACAAATCTGGTACATACTTATCCCAAAAGACTGTTGTTGCAGATAAAGGTGGCTCTATTAAATTTTATTGTGTGGAGGCTGACTACTTATGACTACACCACATTTGTTTAAAAAAAAAGAAGAAATGGTCAAAGAACGAAATTTCAATGTAACATAGTAATTCAAGTAATATGAGAGGCACTGTATATAAGTATAAGTATTTGGGCATATAATCAGTTCTGAGAGACTGCATAAAACATTTAAACAAAGTCATAAAGACAGATGTTGGAAATTACTTCAGAGCCCCGATTGCCGTTAGAAGAACGTTATGTATGTAAACAAAGTAAACCAAAAGATGCTGGATCTGGGACAGGTACCTTGGCAAGCGCGTCACGGCCATAGCTGGCTTCCTGGGCTGTATGCTGCTTGTCGATTACGTCACGGCCGGTGGCCACAGTGCGGTACAGCAAGGCCTTTTCCACATTCTCCTGCTTGGTGGCTAGGAGATCCCCTAACACAGACACCAGTTTGCTGTTCTCTATCAGTGTCACGTCCCCGTCACTTCCAAACTTCAGGTTGCCCTATGAAACAAAGTGTCAGTAGGACAGTGGTTGAACCACCAGAAAACAAAATATCCCCATAGTGGAACAAATAAACTACAGTATTCATCTTCTTTCTTGTCAGAACTCATGCATGAAAGAGGGGAACACAGTGGAGGATGCTAAACTCAAAGCTGTGAAGGCAGGCAAGTTGACAGAGAGGCATGGGTGCGGGACTGGGCAATACCAGGTGCAGAATGGTGGCCAGAATCTTGTAGACAGTCTGGATTTCTTCAGCTGTGAAGCCTATCACCTTCATGGCATCAGCAACTGCTTTGAAATCGGTACCATCATTGATGGAGGACTATGGGAGAGGATAAAGGCTGGGTCAGCAAGAGAAAGGCTTTCTGAATGCCAGATGAACATTTGAGTATATAAGAACCACCAAACTAGAGCAATAGAGTAGCGCTACTCTGGTGATTCACAGAGTATTCTTGGTAAGGGAGTGTACATAGCTTTGTGGCTAACCACCAGATTTGCCAAGAATACACTTCCTTTATTATAAGACCATTATTAATATGCCTATACAGACAGCCCAAGTGATAACACTATCAGAATTTCATATATTTTTCAGTTTGTTTAAGATGGCCAGCCCAGTATCCCAAGCTTGTATTGCAAACTCTTGTATTTGTAGGTGCTGCTCATAAAATGATTATATTATCTGAAGAAAATAAAGATTTAGACTGCACACTAAAGATTATAGAATTTTGTTCCAATTAAATAATTAAACTTTTCTACAAGTGACTAAAGATGAAGAAAAGCTCAGCTTTCTGGCTTGTGACTTTCTCAGGGGAATAGTCTTGTCTGGAATAGGGCAAACTTTTCGTATGACAATTATCAATCAATCAATCAATATATTTTCATATAGCACTTTTCATATGCTTCCATGTCACAAAGACGCTTTACATAAAGAAAAATACAGTATATCCCAGGCCTGACCCCAAAAAGTATGCCAGTGGCAACAGTGGCAAGGAAAAACTCCCTAGGCTAGCAGGAAGAAACCTTGAGAGGAACCCAGGGGGAGCCCATCCTCCTCTTAATGGGGGAGCCCATCCTCTTCTGGCCGGCACTAGGAGCTGAATTAAAGAATGTAATGTCCATAGTGTGTGATGCTTTCCAGTAGAGGAGTTCCAAAACATTGTAATTATCAAGGATGGAAAAGAATCCTCAGGGTCCTCCTGCTGTTTGTGCAGTAGTATGTTCCATGACGTCAGTCAGTTTTTTGTTGTTGTTATTGTTGTGGTTCATTTTTATTTAATTCCTACTCATTAAAAGCTCACATGTAGTCTGCCAGTGTCAACAACGGCCAAGCAAGTCCTTAACTGGCCGTATACCTCTGAATAGAAGCGCACATGGAGCTTAAATTTAAGCCCACATGATGCTTAAATAACATGTAAAAGAGACCCTAGACAAAAGAGAACCTCACTTCTAAACCAACGGTTTTTGATTGTTGTCACTAAGACCCAGCAATAGACAATTAGATACTTGGCATACCACAACTAATGACATTATTACGTGACCCACCACTAAACCATTTATCAGCCTTGAGGCACTCATGATGCTCTTTAGGATATCATTTCTCACTAGCAAAACAGAAATACAAGTTAAACAGGTCCTTCATCTTTTTAAATAATAAAATACCATTCCTAATCTTTTTTTCTTTGCCATCAACTAAGACTTATGTTATGTCTTTAGTTCACAGTTCCAAGTGAAAAAGGAAATTATCTTGTGCTATTAGACTGAGTCTAAATGTCCTCTATCTCCTTACTCTGTGTTCTTCTCTTCTTTATTTTAGTTTGCAGTAGTTATCTTTAAAGGCTAATAAAATATATATATTGCTCTTTCTTATGCCACATGATTCCCAAGCTGGACATGTACACTCCGCATTATAGCAGGCATCTCTACATACTTTATTAACTTCAAGAACACTCAGCCAGCAACCCCAAACAGACCTGCTGTTGTCGGTGTTGTTTTTCAACAAAAGATAAAAAGAATGGTCTGGCATGCAAAAAGAAAACCGGTTTTTTATGGACTGCTGGTCAAACCAGTGTCGCACCTTAACTTGCCCTCCCACTTTTATGTAGTTGTAAGCAGAGGGATCCTTCTGGATATGGAGTGATCGTAGGAGGGACTCAGAACCTCCCTTCACAAGCTGAAAGGAACAGCACACAGATCAACATTGTTATCCAAAGTTTACAGCAGATTAATGGCCCTAAACTACACTACACAATGGTCTCTATGTTCTACAGTGCAATTAATTTAATCTTTAAAAAGATGATCTGTTGAACTCTGACTGTTAAAGTGAGCAGTAAAAAAAAAAATTCTACACACACAGTACTATGCAAAAGTCTAAGGCACCATAGCTTTTATTACATTAATTGAGTCTTTGACATTTATGTTTCGTCTTCTGCCCTAGTGTGTAACTAGATAACAAATTTTAGATTTCCAAACAGACTTTTTTCGAAAGAAGACCAAGGAGTTCTGCAACAGATGGTTGCAGGACAGATCTCAACATCATCGAGCCTGTCTGTGATTACCTGGACAGACAGAAGCAAGTGAAACAAAGTCTTTAGAAGAACTGAGGAAAGTTCTCAAAGATGCTCTCCTAGATCTACCTGCCGATTGTCTTATAAAACTGCATGCCAGTTTACCTAAGCTATTTGAAGCAGTATTTAAGGCAAAGGCTGGTCACTGTCACAGGGGGACTGACAGGGAAAAGGAACCCAAGTGCGGAGGTGCACAAAACCTGGAAACAGGCAGGCGTCGAAGCTGGCAAACAAGAGGAAGTCCGTGAGTCGTAGTCAATGAGGCAGGCAAAGGGTCGATAAATGGACAAACAACCCTGGGAGGTGCAATCCAAGAAGCGATGGTCGATGATAGGGAAACACTAATCAAACATGGTCACCAGGGAGTGGCTATGACGAGACAGATAAGACTAAGCATTGAATGGAAGTCACTGAGGGGTTTATATGCAGTGGAGAGAGAAGCGGGATACCAATATTGGAGATTCTGAACGAATGAGGAAGAGGACAGGACGAACAAGTGCACCTGGTGTTGTGGAATGTTAATTGAATAATAGGACATGACGCTGAGAAAGGGTGAAACAATTAGTACTCAGGGGAGGTTGATCTCTGGTAGCAGACTGAGGAAGTGTGGGGCGTAGATGTGACAGTCACACCAAATATTGGATTTATTTTTTGGTTGTTTTCGTGTTTTGTTTTTATAAAAATAGTTTTTCCTGTTTACTGCCCTTTATAGTTTTTATTTTATATTTAGAAACTTTTCATTTCATAATTTTTGAAAGCAACTTCCCTTTACACAATTTTTTTTACATGTGACCTAAGACTTTTGCACAGTACTGTATATAAATATATATCTACAGTTGTAAACCTGTTCCAGACAGACTTCCATAATTCCTAGCCCAAACCAGCAACCAGGAATGTATTGACTTACACCATCAGGACCATTTGTTACCCACTCACAACATGCAAATGGGGCATAACATTCACCTGGTAAAAGGAGTGGAAACTTCTCTCCCCTTCCTGCTGGAAGATAACTCGGGACTAGAAGAAAAAAAATAAGGTTACAGTGTCTCAAGCATTTACATAATACTTCTACCAGAAAACTATTCTAACATGGGCCTCCAAGAGGCTTGTGTGTGTACGTGTGTATGAATATTCAAACGCCTCTATATATTGCTCCCTACCTTCTCTAGCAGATAATTGTTTATGTGGCCACCAATGGGGTCTCCCTTGAAGTCGAAGTTAATGTCCATGTACTTGCCAAAGCGACTAGAGTTATCGTTGCGGTTGGTCTTGGCATTACCAAAAGCCTCCAAGACACAATTGGATTTCAACAACATATTCTTCACCCTGTGAAGTAACTCATAATTTCACACACACAAGCAAACTTTTTTGGACATTCCAATACTTTTGTTTTAGTGTGGGCTGTAAAATAATCGGTGAAAAATCTCTACCCAACTTAAATACAGTGGAATATCGCTACTCACTTTCATTACAATTATGATAATTGAGTCATGTCTCAAAAAACAATTCTCCAGTCATTACTGTAATTATCTATAAACTGCAGATAAAGATGGTTGGGTTCGTACTGCTATATAGCTGGCCACCCTATGACTGAGGGGGGTAAAAGGAAATTAGAAAAAAACTAGTCTTTTTGGTCACTGGAATGGAGGTAATTTCTGTGCATAAACACAGACTTTCGTAATCTCTCACCTCTCGACTTCAGCTCTTTGGTTTGGATTAGTGATAGCAGCGATATATTGCATGATATATTTACTGGCTTCCGTCTTTCCAGCTCCACTCTCCCCTGTGACAGGAAGGCAAATACACAATAAATGATGTAAAAACATAATGTATCTGAATTACCAAAGATTTCTTTAACAATTTTCAGATGTTCGTCCCCAAATGAGCCTTTAAATTCCTTGTATGTGACTAAAATTATTTCCAGATTTAAGTTTGAGACTTGCATTTACAAGATTAAAACCGTCACAAAAATTGTCCCCTTTTTAACAATTCCATTATCAAACATGCAGCTATGGGATAAAAATGCTTAATTAAAAAAGACTTAATTAAAAGGATGCAATTATGTGTTAAATTATTTGAATGAATCTATTGTTCATATACAGCTTGTACATACAGCATTTTAAATGCAAAAATCTAAATAGCTGTATCAATGTTAAATAAGGCGGCAGAAACAAATGACCAGGAAGTTAAATACGGTTAAATTATTTTGTCATGAAGACACATAACACTTGTTACAGAAATGTTAGTGCATTACGAAAGTCTGCCTTTTGGTCACTGGAATGGAATCCCTTATCACCACTAGTGGGTGCTTTGGGGAACAAATATTATAAATTCAATGAACTATTTTTAACTCCGAACAAATCCTTTTTCCACAACTATTTGCTCTGCTTCTTTTGAAATCGTTTGTTCGCGAAATATAAACTTATAAAATCAACAAATATTCTTGCTGATCATATATTTTGATTGATAATAGCGGGGAAAAAGAAGAAAATACTGAATCAAGCTTCACAATCTGGCCTCTCAGTCAACACATGACATAATGGATGTGCAGGTTGCATTCAGAAGTGCTCTTCCTGCCCCCTTACCTGAAATCACAATGCATGTGTCCTTGTTTCTCCTCTTCATAGCTTTGTAAGCAGCGTCAGCGATGGCGAAGAGGTGCGGCGGCCGCTCGTACAGCTCCCGGCCTTTGTAGTGCTCGATGATGTCACGTCCGTAGATATTCATGGCACGGTATGGATTTACCGACACAACCACTTCCCCAATATAAGTGTAGATTCGACCCTTCTCAAATCTGTAGCCAATAAGAGGGATAACGCTGATCAGATACAAAACACGTATTGGCAGCAGGAGGTGTGATTAAACATCTATTCGTTATTTTGTCACAGGACGAAACCTTAAGCTTGTAAAAGACCCCACGCATCAGCCAATAACTAATCATGCAGTTAGCCATCCATAAAAAAGCAGCAACTTTGATAGACAATATCGTTAATACCCCCAGTATCATTACTGGACCAACAGAATCAGATGTGCCTTAATAACACAAGTGACAATAGGTACTTTTAAAGGTCTAATGACTTTAATCAGTTTTCATTTGTGAGAACCCCTGAAAAACTGTAATCCCATGATTAAAACTACATGCTACTTTAAATTATGAGAGTATTAACTATTTTCCATTAATAAGAAACCAAATCCTCCTACTGCTTTCCACTGCAAATAAAGCAATGATCCCATGAAAAGTTCTGAAATGGAAGGTTCACTCCCTATCCAGACTCTTTTCAGAATAAAGCATCTATTATTTTCTACCTTTGCTTGAGTCTTGCATACTAACAGAAGACATCAGGGTAGAAGGTCAAGACTTTAATAGCAATGATCATTCTCACCTCATCGACTTTATTTCCCTTTGTTTAATGCTGTTGAGCAGCTCTGATCCTGACTGTGGCTCATTAAATCATCATCCTTTAAAACAGAGGATGATCCATTTTACTCTCAGTTACTAATCCAAGACAGTTTATTTATCTTAGATATTTGTGGCCATTTCCTGCATGTTGTCAGCAAGCACAGTGTACATCTACAAAGCTTGTCCAGTTATAAAATAATGCATCTTCCTCAAAGGCCAACTAGGCAAGTAGAAACTATACAACTTCTTTCAGACAACCCCCCAAAAATTATTTTAAATCATTATTGACCATGCAAACTTGACTAAACTTACAGTATTTCAAATGCATATATAATATAGCTTCAAGTGGAAAAAGCTATATTATAATATTCAATTATTCATTGGAGCTTTAGAAGATAAAGCAGGGAACTGCACATTGTTGGATTTTTCATCAACTAATTTGGGCAGGTTTTAGGAAGAAGCTCTACCACAACCCCACCATGTCACCAAGGAAAATACCAATGACAAGGTTATTCACTGACAGAATAGCAGTGATGAATGTGACTGCTGAACAAAGACCTCTTTATTGATGACTTATTCACTGCAATAGGAAGCTGGATAGTGGGTGGGAGGCCTCTCGAAACTACGTCTAACACCCAGGTATTAAGTCAATCTCACCACTGCATCTAAAAACATACAATCTACTCAACTATGCTGTGCAGGTTGTTCCATTTGTATCAGCATTACATGTTTTAGAGGAACCAGCCAAATGTAACACAGACATCCTGTTTCATCTGTAATATGTATTATTGTGTAATCAATTTAGCAGGCTTGAAGGCACTGTCTGGGACAATGACTGACCTTTTTATGCACCCTTCTTATATATCGAGCAAATTCTTAAAATGTGGTAGAAAAAAGAAGAAAAAAAGCAGCAAAATTCACAAGAAACATGCTAAATTGAAAAGGTAAGGTCGTATTAACATCATTAGTGAAAACAAAAACTTTATTAGCATGAATTTTGAGAGGGCATAAATAAAGCCCTGTATTTTTTGGACTCTTTGTAAGGTCATTCCACAAACAGGAGGAAATTTTACATTTTTAAAAGTTTATTTTTTAAATTGAATAAAAATTCAGAGAGAATTAAAGCGGAAAAAGGACACCCTAAACATCCCATCATGGACTTAAAATCTCTTGGATTAAGAGCAATATATTTAAAATGTTAATAATAAATATAACTGTTACTGTAAGGACCATAAATTACATGAACTACTCATTAGTCCAAATAAACTAAATTTAGCTCTCTCGGTCACCAAGAAATGACATCATCAGCCACCGCCCTGTAGAAGCTGCTTTCAAAATCAAGCATGCCATAATCACACTTCAGTACAAAACAGGCAAAACAGCCCTTTCTCGCATGGTCACACCAAGTCTTCGCACTAAAATACAGAAAAGCTCTGCAGAGATACTTCTAGGCCTTGAAAACATGAAACTCTGTACCATAGTAAGGGCATTGGCTTAAAAGTAAAAGTAATTAATCTAAAGAAGCTAGAGGTGGCTTAATGTAAAAGCAGTTCCTTTAATTCCAGAAAAAAGGAGACTGGGTCCTTCCCAGTTTTTGGTACCTGAATTCGACAATGATATAGTACTGTGCAGAAGTCTTAGGCACATGAAACAAAAATTCTGTAAAGTGAAGATGCTTTCAAAGATGACAAAATGAAAATGGCAGTAAACAGCAAAAAACACCACCAAAAAATAAATAACCAATTAAGTTAATATTTGGTGTGCCACCCTTTGCCTTTAAAACAGCATCAATTCTCTTAGATTCACTGTCATGCAATTTTATACAACAATCGGCAATTGATCTGTCCACAGGTCTTCTACAGACTTTGGCTGTCTCGTTTTCTTCTGATGATGCTGAGATCAGAGCTCTGTGGAGACCATGCCATCTGTTGCT
Organism: Hiodon tergisus; assembly: GCA_025775045.1. Classification (NCBI taxonomy): domain Eukaryota; kingdom Metazoa; phylum Chordata; class Actinopteri; order Hiodontiformes; family Hiodontidae; genus Hiodon; species Hiodon tergisus. Next base: position 14,167 of record JAOVYW010019577.1, on the reverse strand, counting down.
GAACTCCTTGTTCTTCTTTGAGAAAATAATATTTTTTTCATTCATCTACTGACACACTAACGCAGAAGACAAAAAATAATCAAATAATACATTTACGAAAAATGCTAGGGTGCCTAAGACAATTGCACAACTATAAATGTTGTATATTTTCGCAAGCAAACTCTTTCTTACCTAGCCAGTCAAAGTTCAAAGACTTAAACTGCGTATTAATAACAACAACAATAGCTCTATTGTAATCCAGAAGAAAAAACAGCGGTTGCAGGAATCCTTTATTTTACCTGAATACATGGATGAATTCTCATGACCGCAACAACACTGAAGCTTTTCAATACCTCAGGTTATCACATAAGGCTGTAATATCTGGGGCATATTTTCAGTTAGAAAGGCACTTCTAACTATGTATGTATTTGAATGTTCTTCTGTGACAAATGGGAACCAATACATTGTTTGCTAGTTAATGTGAGAAACTACATGTTCATTTAACTTTCTACAATCATCTGCTTATACAACCGAATATTCACTTAAGAAATTCAGGTTATGTGCCTTGCTCAAAGATACAACAGCTGTAATAGGACTTGAATCCGCTCTCAGTTACAGCTTTGTCACGTTAACAAACACCACCGACAGCCACTTTTTGTATAACTTAGGCCTGCTTGTGCTTGGGCATTTCACTATTGATAGATGTATGAAACATTAGGTGATCTGTGAGTTAATTACAAAGCCAGCCCCGTTGAGTTAACTTCCCCCTTTAACAGAGATGTTATGTTACGTAAGTGGATGAGTCCTTTTCCCCACGTGTGTCCTTCTTTTTGTTTGTAGTAAATAAACTCTCTTATATTGTTGCCAGGTTGTCGATGTCCTTTTTGTTTAAATATCAAACACAGTCATCTTACCACTAATAAGTACCACCCTCACCAAATTGAACCCCTAATATATGTGAATACAATTTGCTAATTACTATGTTGGTAGTTCATTTTCATAGTATGAAAACTAAAAAACGGCATAGATTAAAAAGTAACTTTTGTAGTTTTAAATTTAAAAAAATAAATGTTAGGAGAAAACCAACACTTCTGAGTGGCTGTCTGCTTTTTCTGCGTATCCAGGAGTATCCATGCGTCATTTATCACCAATTCCTGTCATTCTGATTAAATCTTTACTAATAACGGAGTAGATTGGGGACAGCATAGGCTAGTTTACCATCATCCTTATAGTCTTATAAATGAACACACAATGTGTGGGGAAGGCTCTTCTTGTGCTCAGACTAGACATGTGGGGCTCCATGCTCCTATAGAGTAGACAGCAGTGTCCAAGTAACGGCAGTTGTCCCTTTGTCATGAAACTAAATCCTCCTACTGCTTTCCACTGTACATAAAGCAGGTACTTTAATTCTTACAGTTGAATTCTTATAGTCTTATAGTAGAAACTCGACAATTTGTATGCGATCTAGGGTGACCAAGTGAAACAGGGAGGCTGGCATGCGCTAGATGACAAGGGCATGGCACGTGACTGTCCAGCCGGTGAAGCTGGCAGGCCGGTCAGCCCAAGCTCATGTGAAAAGGCTCTTTGTGCAGACGCAAGGCAGGACGACGCTGCATGGCATTCCCTATTGTTCCCTATAGTATTGTTCAACTGAAGGCCTATATGTAAGGGCCACAGGGCCTTCTCTGCCCCACAGTGGTATACCTGTATCCCTCACCAAGCGTTAATATGAAAGTTACCCTCAGTTTTTTATCATAATACTAAAATAATTTAGCGAATATTCAACATATAATAAAATATGAATAATCAATAATGTAATTAATATATAAAAAATTTGAAAAAAGCACTTAAAATAACCAAAATGGCTGTTTGTTTGTTTTACAGCATTAAGAATAATAAATAATATTTGAAAATATTGATAAAAACACGTGCCTTGTTCAGTCTAACCCCCTTGAAGCTTAACTGAAAAATATTATAATGGATTCCGTTTCAAATGAATTTCCACAGTTTTCTGGTAGTTATGTCTGGTCACCGAGAGTGAACAGCATGTGAAGGGTGAGGGTGGCGTAAAGCAGTAGCTCCCAAGAGTGTCCAGCCTCTGGTTTCCCAGAAGCCTGTAGACAGTGTCCAGCTGGAGGGAAATCAAGGGAGTAGCCCAATCTCTGAATGCACTTCCTGCCCTGCTAGACTCACTTCTCCTCACAGCTGGTCTCACTTAGTGTCTGTGGTGCGTGGCTGGGAGCGCTCGCTCTCTCTCTCTCTCTCTCTCTCTCTCTCTCTCATTTCCATCTCTTTTTTCCAATGCATGCCTCTTACTAGCCCTCATTATCACTTTCTTCTTGCTCACAGAGGAATGCTAAGACTCCCCTGAGGTCTGGAGAAAAAAATAGCAGACCTCTGAACCCCACCCTCCATCGTAGCACGTCTTTTCACAAAACCAAATTCTACAAAATAATAGGGACAGTCGTTCCATACCTTCTCTCTGGTCTAGAATTTGTCAAACTCCCAATACTGATTCCTAATGTAATTGCACCATGTTGGAGCTAGATTGTCTATAAATAGGCACTAAATAAACTTTGCCCATTTTGTTTCCAAGGCAGGGATGGAGGAGAGGGTCCAGCGGAAAATCTTTCCATTCCAAAATCAGAAAACTGGTCAGATGCATTCAAGGGGTATTTTAAGCTACTCCTCAAAATATCAGTTTGTAATGCTTTGAAAACAATACGTTTTAAATGAGCAACACCAAAGTGATGGAAGATGTCAAAGTGTTCATGCTTATGTGAGTTTCATTTAATTCCCCCAATGTCTAGGAATGGGAGCCTGGCGTAAATAGCCTGCTGGAAAGAAGATGATAGCAGCGATTCACCACGGCTCCTCAGCCTAGGCTGACATTGTATTAGAGTGGGACAAAGCTAAGAATACATTTAAAAAACCTTTGCCAGGCTTTGTTCCAGAATGAAATAAAGAGGCTCAAGAGAATCTGGTTTTTCAGCTTGGCTCAGGACTTGCCAGTAAGCTGGTTCACGCTTTAACACTCGAGTCCACTTGCACTCATGGCAGGTTAGACCGAGTGAAACAACAGATGTGATGACAGCCTAGGCACTACAAGAGGCCATCCAACAAACTCAGACATTACTCAACGCGCTATATATGGAAACCTCTGTGACTTAAACTCGGAGAGAAAATGGGGGTAGTGTAGAAGCAGTAGTGAGCATTAAATAAGAAGGAAATGGTAGTTTGGCATTCTTGAATCACAGATTTGATCAGAGATTTTTCAAATGGGACAGCAATTTAACAGGTGGGTGGACCAAAGAGAGCCGGGTAGTGATGTCACAGCTTACACAAAGACACAATCAATAAACAGAAGGAAACCACCTAATTTAAAGAATGCCCTCTGCAGTCCTGGAAATCAGAAGAGGATATTATGTCTACTACCGGTGTATGTGCAGGCAGGGAAAACTAGTTAGCCAAAGAATATAACGAAACTGACTGGTAACAGCAGCAGGAATATGAAACCGCACCAAACTTGACCACGACGTCCAGTGCAAAATTCCAAAGCACACAGTCCACAAATGAGATGTCTGCGTGGCGGTGTGCTTATTTCAGAAAAAAGGCTTGTCTCAGAAACATGTGCCCTGTTTATGTAAGGCGGGTAATATGTTTCAGATTACAAGGGGCTGTGAGGAAATTCTTGCGGCAATACCAGCTTTTTCATTGCTAGAAAAAAAATGTTTTAAAAATGTCCTTGTGAAGGTTTACTTGGTGTGGGGGGGATTGGATTGTTTCAGCCATACAGGCTTTTTTATGCGCATGGGCCCAGACGCTTTTACTAAGCACTACCCAAAAAGCAGGTGGGAATTAAGGAGGGAAAAGGAGCCATGAGTCAGGGACCAGCCCCGAGGAAGTGTAGCTGCCACACATGCCCATTGTCCTTGTACTGATTGTCTTTATACTGCCACACATGCCCATTGTCCTTGTACTTATTGTCTTTATACTGCCACACATGCCCATTGTCCTTGTACCGATTGTCTTTATACTGCCACACATGCCCATTGTCCTTGTACTGATTGTCTTTATACTGCCACACATGCCCATTGTCCTTGTACTGATTGTCTTTATACAGTTGCACATGCAAATAAAATAAAGGCCTTTAAGTGACTAAATCAAGGAAACCTTTTTGTGCTTTATACAGATTGATCTGAGCCTTTGTCAATTACTTTTATGATTTCTCATCAAACCCAGAATTGTGTAGAGTGCAGGCAACGAGGCAAAGTGGAGATAAGGGGACATAAACCATGGGCATACCTCACAAACATTAATCTCTTGGTGGTTTTAGTGAGCCCTGCATGAGACCATTTTCACTACAACTATACTTTCCCCTTTATTGCCTATAGATACCACACTGGAGAGGAAGGCTGTGCCAAGAGAGAGCAGCTTTGGGTACATAAACAGAGAGAAAGGCCAACATTACAGTTGAATCTGTTAATCTATTAATATATGCCCTGAACTTCCTTTGATGAAACTGACAACAAAGTTCAGCACAGTTTTAATAAGAGTGCAAGCTGCATATGAAACGATAAAATTAGCTTTGGACAACAAGGCCCGGCACAGCCTCTTAGAATGGAATTTTCCTTCTTAATATTCTAGAGACTTACAAAGGCCATAGCACATGGGAGATCTTGCGAGGGATCTAACCTCAGCCCAAAATGACTGCACTGGCACAGGCTACACCAAGAGCAAAGAATGCAAAGCTGCTTCAGCGATAAGGAGCTGGCTACAGCATCTCCTGGGGTAAAAAATAAAACAAACCAGAAAGCAGAAAAGTGACCTTTAATCTTTTTTTTAAATTTCTGCACTGTATCACATCATGCCACCGGAACAACGTGAAGACGGATTCCTGTGTTCGTGCTGCTGGAAAGGTTTTTTTTTGGGGGGGGGGGGGGTGTGCTATGATAACAGAGTATAAACACACCTTTGTACACTCTAAAATAAGAGATAAACCTTCAGATAGCACGTTGTCACATATCACAATTCAAGTCTGTTGAGTCTGCGTGTGCTGCTGGAAAGACAATCTAAAGGTTTCTAGACCCTGAGGGGAGACTAAATAATGTACCACAAAATTCCATAAAGTGAGAATCAGCTACATAAGCTGGCTAGGAGTTGGTCTCAGTCTTAGTTCTCTGAAAAGCCTGTCTTCATGTATGATATTCAGGCAGTTTATTAGGCCATTGCTGTGTTTGGTAAATAATTAACAGAGCTTTTATTGCCAGAGACCATTTTTACAGAGTAACAATTTCTACAGTTTCCCTGTGGTTGAGCTTTAGACAACATTTTATCACTAATGATAATTATGGACAGAATCCAGAGACCAATCCAGTTGAAACAGCTAAATCCTACCTAAATGATTAGCAGGCCGGAGGAGAAAACTCATACCACCATACAAGTGTGTGTGAGTATGGGTGCAGTAATAAGAAATGAAAAAAGAGCAACATACAGCCGTTCTTCCATTTCATCTGGTGCATGAAAGCTGTAATTTAAAGGAATCGTAGAAATTCCACAATAATTGATGTTTGCTGCAGACCTGCTATCTTCCATATAAATCAATTAGTAACATGCAAAAACAGCTGTTAGGAGCGATCAACAGCATTACCTTCTGATCTATTAGTAGTTACTTCATTTTGCTTTCTGATCTATTAGTAGTTACTTCATTTTGCTTTCCTGATGCTATTACATGATAGCATTACGTGATTTATTTTGAAATTGTGCTTTTTTTGTTCTGTGCTCACTTGCCCACTCCCCCAAAAAGAAAAATATTATTTAAGCAGACAGTGTCTTTTCTAGGTAAGACTTGCAATAGAAGGGTGTCAAGAAAATAACAAAATAAAACATCAAAAATGAATTTTTAGAAGCTGCTATAATTTAATGTAGGAAATGTATAATGGCAGAACACATAGTTAGTGTAATAAACATTGGCAGCAGCTGGTTTGTCTGTTCAGACATCGTTCCAGGGCCACTTGGTATGGAATTTAACCACTTCAGTCCAGTATTTTTCCAATGAGACAGCCACAGTTCTTTTCTAAGTTTATATTCAGGATAGTGTTTTGGTTAAACACTAAACTATTGCTGCTCAATGTTCAGTTAAACAAAGTATTTATCTAAGCACACTCTTAATGCAGAACTGAAAAAAGGCAAACATAAATCACTTGCTCCACAAAGAGTGCCACACATTCACTTAGCTACAAGGGGGTTCAAATATAACCACCAGGGTACTTTGCAATGAAAATAAAAATAAGCAAGATATAAGATTAACAGAATTAATAAGAAATTGTCAACACACACACCCAACTCAAGGATGTCGTGGAGGGAACAGGGAGGGGAAGGAAGTATCCCCAGGTCACACCCCGTGCAAACAGCAATCGGAAAGCGCCATCCTAGCACAAACTAGGCCAACAAATGGGGGATACAGCAGTCTGGGTAGTGGAAGGAGAAGTAACCCAGACTCCATATAACCCACTTTACAAGTGGTCAAAAGTGACCAAAAAAAACAAAATACAGTGGCTAGCACCATCTTCCCTTTTAGGTGGGTTGTTTTTAATAAACTTTGTTATAAATGTTTTGCCACATACAGTGTGGCAGTTAGCTCTCATCTGATTTCAGACAAGAAATACCAAGTAATAAGTAGCCATGTTGCAGGCAAAATTCAACACATAATGCGGAGAAAGAGAACAGAAACCTGCAGAGTTATACTAGCATTTTTTTAATGGTATTGATTTGTACAGTGAAACACTGACTGAAACAATAGTGTGTTCTATTGTCTGGTTATTGTTGTTAACAGGACGCTATATTGATTTTGTTGATATACGACCATTGTTGTTCTTGTTTGGAAAATAGAGAAAGGCTGTGGTGGCCGGCGGCTGTCTGTCACAGCTCCATCTGACCACTCTGCATGGATATCTACAATAAACAATGTACCCTCTATGCAAGTACACTTCCTTATGCCAAGGAACACAGAGATGGAAAGAAAATGGATGTGTCCTCATCTTCTAAACATTTACAGAAATAAATATCAAATCATAATTTGGAAAACCATTTGTGGGTTCAGCTTGGAGTGCTTAAAATCAGACCTTTGCTGTCCTCAGCTGTGTAAGAGGTACATCTGTAGGCAATGGAGTAATCAGATACAGTATAAATGTCTCCTGGTTAAGTTAGTTGGGGCTGTTATCGCTGGGGAAAGTGTTTTGTTAGTGGTGAAGTTTGCTTTTGTGGAAGATTTTTGGGAAAGACCTGTAATTGTATGATTAGTGTAATGACTGTTTTGACTTTGGCTTTTGTCTTGTCGCCTGTACTTTTTCTCTGTTATTCAAAAAATAGTTTTCTTTTAAATGCTGCCTCCGGTTGGTGGTTTTTGGTGATCCAGCATATTAAGACATACCCTCCACTCAGGGCTACGCTTTATTAGGTAGATGCATCTAGTACCGGGTCAGACCACCCTTTCTGCACACTACTGTTGTATTGTACCGTTATTGGTCTGTTAGAGCCCTGCTTGATAGCTTGCATAACTCCTGTCATTCTGCTTAGACTTTGCTCATCATTGAGTGGTTTTCGCCCAGAGGACTGCCACTGACTGAACACACACACACGTATATTATGTATTCATTACTAAACATACATACATATATTACTAAATGTTTAACCATAATTCCTTGTTATGTTTTCTATACTGTCCACCCAAGATTACTTCAGCTAGTAAAGATAAAGGTAAACGGTTTCACTTATAATAAACATGGTCAATACCATCTGACTTATATTTGTAACTCATCTTCAATGTATGAGACATATCCAACGCTAAAGATAACAAAAAATTACAGTCAGCCAGATCACAGACGAAAGTGTATTAGCAAACCACAGGATGTCAATAACTCTGAAACTATGCTATTCAAGTACCTGAGGACAATTGGACCCCCCCCCCAAGTTCCAAGTATGGATATCTTCCATCCCCAAAATATAGCCATACTTGGAATTTGCTTATTCTTGCTTGCTAATCCTAAAGCATTGTGGTGATGCATTGGTGTGAATAATACTTTTCCTCGAAATGTGCTTCGAATCGCCATAGTATTATGCATCTTATGTATTTTGTTGCTTTCAGATGTTTTTGTTTGTTGTTAAAAGCAGTGTTTTTCGGTGGGGGTTTCGAAGGATCTAGATATTTAGTATTAACAAGTACCGAAATAAATTGAAAGCACCCTCTGCATGAGCAGGGACTTCCTGCTGCACATACCAGAGAATATCGGGGTTCCTCCTTGTTTAAACTACAAAAACGCAGTCTTATCCTTGTTCATAAACCACGACGCATAAACATAATAGTAAAATACCACCAGACCAAAATGCCAGACCAAAGGCAACTTCTCAACACATAATGTTCTGGAGGCTATTCTTTGCAAAATCGTGACAACGATAACGTGCTAAATGTCAACGCAATATTTTGAAATATTGAGAGCAAGCAAATCCAGGTACAGAACAGATTAACCAAATCAGGGATATTCAAACAAATGCTCGAGTACTGAATCTGGGATTTAAAAACTAAATTACAATTACAATTACATTCAACGTTATATATAACGGTATACACGACAGTTTAGCCGAATTTACCATCTGCCAAGAGTTTAAAATAATTACCACATTGTGTTCAAACAAGTTATTATGCACTGCTAAATGTATTATTTTATGATAATGAATTATGATTTAGGAACTTCTAGCGTACTGCTCCGCCACATGGGATTGTCCGGATAGAAGTGAAATATCAAAAGTGAACAAAGCCGTGTATTCTGCCTACCTGAGTTTAAGGTTGGCCATGAACTCCTCCAAGGAAACGTTGTCAAGCAGCACAAAATCTGCTTTACCAAATTCCAAACTCTCGTGTTCAGCCATAGCTGTATTTATAATACTATTCTGTGCTCAAAATCCCTTTGAAAAAACTAAAAACTAAAAATGTTTTCAAAAAACGAAAAGTAATAAAATATTCTAAAGTTCATGTGAAATGTAAACACATGTAACTAACAAATTTTTTTGCCGCAAAATGTATAGCAAATTAAGTATAATATCTGTGTGCCTCGGTTCCAGTGCCTTTTGGAAAATGCTCCTTTGAAAACACCAATTTTTCCTTTCGTTTAAATATTTTTTTTTAACTCAGTTAATGTTACGTGTTTAAAAAGTTTTAAAAACTTAACAGTACAGGGGACATTGTTGCTCTTTTACTTTATAAGTATCGCTTCTCCGATTAATTACAATATTATCAATCCACTGTTCCTTCTTTCAACTCTCATCCAGGACGTCAGCTCTGACGGCAGGGTTCCCAGTGTTGGATATTGTACTCAGCCGGGCAGTGCCCCACCTCACCTGAGCAGGAGGAGGAGTCTTACCGTACATTTTAGTATATCCGTTCTCGATTTATTAAAAATTACAAACCTCTCTGCTGATAAAGGAATTTTAAAATGAGTTCAGTCAAATTCGTTTTGGAAATTACATGACTTTATTAACGCTTGCATTGTATGTATCTAGAATGTAAGCGTTGTATCTAGGCAGTACAAGTGACGATAATACAATAGTACAATAACCAGGGAAATAATATTTTTTGTTGAATTCTGACAGTATTATTATATCCCATAAAAGTATTTCCAAATCCTGGTTGTGGATTCCCCCAATGTATGTTGTTTTTTGTACCAACTAAGCATAAGAATATGATTCTTTTTACGTATTCACGACATCATGTCTGCCACAATTTCTAAATTAACCACTCAATTAAACATAATCGAGAAGCATGTAGGGACAAAAAAAAAACAAAAAAACACAGGACCATTATTTGGAAACACAACCTCATAATCCCATACATGGTGTCAACTGGCATCATGTGGTCGTAAATTGTATTGCATTTAAATTAGACGTATAAATGGGTAACACCAGATAATGAATTCAATCACATCATTTTCCAAACACAATTTTCATCTTAATATACTAAGTTATTGTAGCAAACACGTTTGTGATGGTGGTAGTTCCAGTAAAATGCATGAATAAAGTGACACATTCCGACCTCAATGAGAAACCCTTTAGTGACTTGGATGAGGCTTATTTCAGTCTTGCCAATGGCATCGACATGGCCAAACATCATTAGTCAGTGTACAACTATCAACATCTCTGTGTGAGCAGCTGGAAGTTGAAGTTGTATGCAGATTAATGATGTTCAACCATGTCGATGCCGTTTGACAAGATTGAAGCCAGCCTTGTCAATGCACAGGAACTCATGTCGGTTTGCCTTGCTTCTCTAAAAAAGGTATCAAATATATCTGCTCCATTCATATTTGGTGTTTTTTCAACACAAGGTGGCAGTGGCACACTTCCTGTTTGTCCTCTGAAATAGTTCATTTTTAACGATTCTGTTGTGCTGAATCATTATCTGTCACACACATTTCTTGCTCAGCAGATTAGAGGTGGTCGTGCCTGCTACCATGATTTTAAACAATGCATGAAACATATATAGCAATTCATAGTTTCAGTTAGGTGGAGGCATGTCAAATACATCTTTGGGTTTTTTTGACCGCAGTTGAGGCGGGACCAGAAAGATTTTTATGCTACTTTATGGTGGAGCCTGCACTGTTAAAAGGGATGGATTAAACTAGTAATCAACAAGTGGGCTTGATAAGGTTGCGGACACCCAACCACCAATCAGACTCTTCTCCCCTTTTAAGAAGAAAGGTGTTTGCAACATGAGAAACTGCTTTTTTCTGCATTTTATCAATGCATCCTCAAATAATGTAATTGACAATGTGGTGAGGGTATGGGAGGCCAGAACTATTTTAATAAAGGTCTATGAGAGCAGGAATATGAATATGGAAATAGTGGTATTAAAATAGCCCAGTGTTTGCACAAAGATCAAGGTTCAGTGGAGATGCAGGCACTAAACAGATCCCGAAATTGCATTACGTTCCAGCTGGTTCCTACCAGTCACTGATAATTTTGGGATGACAAACATGCAACTGTTTGGTATAGGTCTACTACTACTTTCTGTTTCTGTAGAAAAATATTCAAATGACTGTGACTCTAACAAGACAGTTAATATTGCCAACAAAAATAAGCAATAAAACTTTGGATTTGAAATACAGGCAGAAAGTGTTGTTGCATCCTTTGCAATTCCAGGTGGCCCAAGTCTGGTGAATTATATAGGAATTTTTCCAGCTTTCAGCAAATGACTTGAAATTCCCTGGACTATTCATGATCTCGAATTGATACTAAATGCCAAGTTCGACCTAGCAAGCAATTGTGTATTTGTATTGGACAGTGGAAACAAATGAGTTGGTATGTAACCTCAGGGCCACACCCAGAGGCAGGCCCAGACTGACAGGAAGCCTGTTGACAATCCCACAGCAAGGACTTGATCCATGCACCTGATTGTTATTTTCTTAACAAGATTACATTTAGCAGCCATCAAGAAAATACTTACAAATATAAAGAGAGAAAACACAGAGTCTTTGCTTTTGATTGTTTATTATTTTATTGTTCTAAAGACATTTTTTTTGGTTGAGTTTTTTCTTAAATAGTTTTTGTTCATATTATACATTCCAAATGAAAGCCATTGCATTTACCTGATGACAGTTCTAGGAGTCTGATGACTCCTTGACTAGCACCCCCAATAAATGAATAAAACTATTAATGACAAATATTTTTATATGACATGTTAGCCTTATTACTTCATAATAAAAATATAAACAAGGGATAAATGCGGCCGTGGCTTCACCGCCTATAGATGTGAATTACGATTTACATAATGCAAAAGCAAATAAGTAATATAATCAGTAAAAAATAGCATGCTAAAAAGACTTAATACCTTAGGAAACAGATCTATGTTTTTGTATGAGCTCCTGCACTGTGATTAAGTTAAATGTTTGACTTTAAGAGGCTCTCACTTTTTTAGCACAAATTTATCACATTTCACAGCAACTCAGGCAAAAATTATTCACTCAGTGTTACAAAATTTCATAATCAAAAATCACATTAAATGTATTTAAAACCTGTTTCACTCATTACTGCCTCAGAAGCAGGGATCCCCCAAAAGAAATAGTGCATGAGTTATAGCTTGCCCAAGTTTTACCGCTATTTTGGCTGACATAAACCTTGGCCCCCTTGCGCAAATAAGTCATATAAGTAGACATATTACCAACAGAGAATTTTTTTTTAACTTGGGTATGTGAAAGTGCTACTGATTTCCCATCAATAACCAGCCACAAGTCTGTCTTTTTACTTTTCAAATTATTCTGGGAGGAGAAGAAGAACTGGTAGACTCCTCTGACTGGGACAGTGAATACACCAGACCTCCTATTGTAGCCATTTCCAATGTTTAAAATGATGTTGTTGTATTCGATACGGCTGTGAGTTCCTGAAAGCATGCTAGGGTATGTAGTGAAGAAGTGAACTGCAGTCTTTCTGGCTGTATGAAAGCAAAAGGGTAAAGATACAATTAGAATAACTTTATTTTCATCGAGGCAAAAAAAATAAAAAAATAATAATACATAGAAGCCTTTTTTAATCAATACTTCTTGATTGTACTATTTGTGCAGGTGTGGAAACTCAAGGCTTAGTTTTCTTGCTAAACTCAAAACTTGTTAAACTGTACGTCACCTAAATTTCTATGGTAGTACAGAATTGATTTGATGAACACGTATTATTTAAACAAAAAAAACATATAGGTGGTTGTAATGCAAAAATCCTCTAAAGATCACAAACAATTGATTGTATTCATTATTTTTTCAAACATTTATTTAAGGTCATAAACTTAAGGTAAAAAGTCTTATTTCAGATATTGTTGTATTTTTAAAGGAAAATTCTCAAAAGACCATAGTTTGTTCATTAATGTTATTATTGGGATTTGTTTTTGAAGCTATTCTTGTAATTATAATTGTGCTCCTTAACATTTAAGAGCCCCTTTATACAAATTTGGTTCAATAGGAGTTTAAAATGTGTGAATGTTGTTTGTTTCTCTTATAGCGGCCATTGCTGTGGACAACTGATTGCAAGAGCTCTCACCTCTTTCTTTGCACCTCCAGTTAACTTTGTCCCCGCTGACACATTTCTCACCTTTTTTGCACTTCCCGCAGACAATGGTGTTGACGTCTGAAAAGAGTAGGACAAGAGTTAGATCACGAGTTAGATCAACACTGTTATATCAGCTAAGAGATTTAATGTTTAATGTTTATCATGTATATCATGATAATTTGACAACAATTGTTAAACACAGAAAATTCAACAACCAAACAAAGAGAATAATAATAAAAATTACCGACTTACCTGCACAGTAAGCCAGCGAGCACAGTGTTGGCTTGACAAACTTGTAGACATAATAATTTCCAGGACATGCTTTCACCTGGATTGGATTTGATTTATAGGCACAGCACCCAGAAGTCCAGTGACCACAGACCTCCCGGGTGACCACCCCATCCTTCAGTGATGGGTGAGGTCGTGTGAGCCACAGCGGGGCATGAGTGCCACACTTGTTCTTGGGCACACATCTTTCGGGCATCTGCACACTTGCTCCATCAATGAACAAGCGATACCACCCGCGCCACTTGTAACTCTGGTCGCATCTTATAATTTTGGATGAGAAGTTGGTGGAACGCCAGCTCTGGTCCAGCTTAGTGTAATGTCGGCATGGGTCGACGCTAGGAAGAGTGTCAAAGCAGTCCTGTTTTTCTGGGAAGGCACGTTCAATTGAGGCTGAGGGAATCAAGGAGTTTTCTGCCAAAACAGTGGGTGGAGGGGCACACAAATACTGTGTTATGGATATTATTTACATAAAGAAAAAAATCTTAAACCCAAATCAATTTCAGGAGCTGAATGCTGCAACTGACAAGTGGAATTGTGTAGACAACACAAGCAGTGAATTAATTAAAAGGTTGTGCTTTTTAGCCCTGAAAGTTCTTTATAAGGTTCATAAGGACAGTTCACTTTAATTAAATTTTTAATTTAACTACATGCAGATGGTAACCAGATGAACTATGCCACCCAGCACAGGCAATAATGACGATATATCTATATATATATATATATATACACACACTATATGTACAAAAGTATTGGGACACCTACACATTACACCTACAGGAGCTTTTATGACATCCCATTCTAAATCCATAGGCATTAA
>JAOVYW010019566.1:9447-28762 GCA_025775045.1 Hiodon tergisus | reverse complement strand
ACTGCCGGATATGCTGCGGCTCAAACTCAGGCAGAGTCCCACAGAGTCACTGCCGGAGATGCTGCGGCTCAAACTCACCCCTTGCTCGAGTTATATCTGGCCATAAGGAGGCCTGGAGGAATTTCTCTTCTGCTAGAGCACGTGCCTTTCACCCCTATTTCAAAATGAGTCTTCACACAACAAGGAATTCACAGTGAGAAGTTCAGCCATGCGTAATGTTTTCCTGTCCATGATCATGTACCTTGAAACACCTCTGACCCTGAAAGACTGATTGGCACTTTGAGACAAGGTGCCTGTGTGAATAGTGAAGCAGAGGTCGATGGCCTTATATTAAGACCCAAAAGGCAGTGATGCTTAATTGTGCAAAACCTGACGATGATGCGTGACCCATCTGAGGAAGGCATGGACTTTTCAGAGGACATGAAAGGGCGTTGTGTTACAAAAGCAGGGTCATGGTGTTTTTTCCAGACTAAATCGGTTTTTGGTCCATTTCTCTGTTTAAAATGCACATTGAATCACATCTCGGGGAATAGTATATAGTATGGTCCTGCTTTTCATTACCGGTGCTGTCAGTCTACAAATGTTCAGTATTAAGTGATTGCATCATACTTTTAGAAACGTAATCATTTGTTTAGTGGTTGCCTTTACTCAGGATGACATGTGGCTTGCATTAGGTGGGGGGTTCTGTAATTGCTAAGATAAGTGTTTCTTATCTTAGCAATAAGTTCTTATCTTCTGATAAGTTTCTGGATTGAATTTTTATTTGAAAAGGTGATGTCAGAGGTAGCTGTGTCAGAGGTGGTGAAAGCCCTAAATCTGTGCAGATGTAACTAATGCTATGGGTTTCCCATTCCAGCTCTATGGGATAAACGGAGATCACTGAGACCAGCCCTGGGTAAGCAAGGCCACCCTTTCAGCTATAAGCGGTATGACCTCATCTTACTTTCTCCTGCTTTTTGAATTTGTCACTCGCCGAAACTCGCCATTTCTGAGGCACTAGACAAACAGAGCCATTGCATCACTCAAGTGACCACTTTTTAGGGGCCACCATACACCCCAATGATGAAGCCAGTTGACATCAAATAATGTTAAAGTAGAACCTAGTAAGTGCCTATTCACAATTTCATTCCTAAATGACCAAAATTCTCAAATCACCAGCAATGTACGTAGCTGTTCCATGCGTAAAACACACAAACACACACAAAATACGGAACACTGCAAACAGAGACATAAAGTTTTTATAAATTAATTTAATATTTTATGGTCCCATCAGAACCATCTGTCCCGCTCTCCTGCTTCTCTCAGGCAAATGACTTTCTCAGCCTGTCCTGTCCCGCCCTGGGAGTTTAGCTTTTACTCTGTCGAGGTTGAGCGTTATGCTGCGTGTGCACAATCATTCAATACAAATGATTTTTAAATGTGTACAAAGTATCCGGGAAATGATCGGGGCTACGTTCTAAAATATGAGAAGTAGATTAGTAACGTTTCAGGTATGTGATTTCACTTATTTTGAAAAACCCTGGGGAATGTGTTGTCAGCCTCTCACTGTGGGACGAGCGGATCTGTTTTTATCTGGACCCGGCACATGTCAGGCTCAGGCTTGGAAAATGAGCATGGTCTGTGAGAAACGCTTACCTGCTTTTTGAAGAGATCGCTGATGTGAATCCGGATGTGTCTCTGCCAACCGGTCAGCAGCCCACAACTGACGCAATACCCGTGTTTATTATTATCATTATTACAATTAATACGCTACGCTGTGCTCCTGAATGCATAATAAGTTTAATAAAAGTTTTAAAAGGTGACTTTTATGTACAGGTCTGGATCAAGAGTGTTTGCTCGATTGGCTTATTTTTAGATGACACAAAATAAATGGAAAATACCCTTGTTATAGTGGGTTAGATCTCGCTTTAAATGAAATTAAAACTGTTTATGATTAAATGGACCCCAGGAGGGATTTTTCACTCTGAACTGAATATGTCTGAACCTGCTTTTGGGTTTGTTTTCATAACAGCCATTCATCAAATCCATCAAACCCAAATTACCGCTGTGATGAAAACACAGGTGCTGGCCTCTACAGTTTGCCTTTCCATCACTCCAGCAGCTAGATATCGGCTTCATGTCAGTAAAGTTTCCTTTGGCCTATAGTATGGGTTGCTAATGGTCAGCTGACCCAAGGATGTTTTTGTGTGGGATTACACCCTGGCTGAACCTTTTCCATGTCAAGCACTGGATATTCAGTAGTTTCCAGTTCCAAGACCCTGAATTGAAATGGACTCGTGCTGTAAGGAGAAGTTAATCTGATTAGGATCGTGGGTCTCCTACAAAGCTTGGAGTTTAGCACAGTAGTTGTAAAATAAAAGACAGCTTCAGTAGGAATAAAGCTGTCACCCAATGCTGATTACAATGTCTTCTTAACTAGGAGATGGTATCAATGTTAAGAAAACTGATGTTGGGGTGAGAATTTGTGCTTTATGTGGGCACCGTATGTTCTGCGTCTCTAACCACACTGTGATTCCAGAGAATTCTCTTCTCGGACTTCTCAATCGGCTTTCTAGTCCAGTCAGAACAGCTGTCTCTCTCATCGTCTTGGCTAGAACAAATCACCAAGAATGACTGGCTTAAAATGACTGACTCTATACTTTTCAATAAAGATGCGTTTGGTTTTGCCACAGATTTGTGAAATTTGTGAAATTTGTGAGTTTATCCGTTGCCCCTTATGTAATTGGTGGCTTAGGGCTGGGTTAAAATGCGCACGATGCAGGAGTTATTACCTTTGAAAACTATCAGATTAGCCTCCACGTTGACCAAGGAGAGAAAAGACCCTGTAAACACACGGAGCATCTGCACCTCAACCCCAAAGGATTTACTAACTGGCCTTCAGGTTCCTGTCTTTGGAAGATGCAAACAAGCAGGGAAGCGTTGCCAGGTATGTGAACGCTAGTGGGGGCAGGATGCTACAAGGTGATCTGACTGGCAAGCGTTGCCAGGTGCTTATTGGAGTTTTTAGTGCGCACCCCCTGTGTTGGCATGGTGTGGTGGGCTTTGAGATCCTATTCTTTCTGTTTCACCAAAAACGATGCAGTTCTATATCTTCCATGCTCATTTGCCAGTTATTTTAAAATGAATATTTATAATGGTTCTCCAATCGTTACACCTCCAGTTGGAAGAGATCAGCGCTGATTCAGAACGAGGTTGGAAAGGGCTTATGAGCGACTTCATTAGGCTGCGTGGGGTTTTGTTTCAGGATGTAAGTCGTTCGGTCTCATGTGACTCCAAGGCAATAAAAGATCTCTCTTTTAAAAAATGCTTATCGAGGTAAAAAATGTTATTGAGGAAAAGGTCTCTTTCTGGGCTAGAGGATATACTATAAATGGAAGGCCTGGAGGCACACGAGTAAATTAACGTCAGTCATGCTGAGGACCTAAACCTAAAAACTGGGATTCAGCTCATATTTCTAGTTGGGATATTTTCCACTCATAAAACATTTTATGTTGAAGGGGGTGGTTCCCAGAACAGGCCATATATATTTTCCTCAGTTTTCAGCCTGCGGTCGTACCAGAGGAAGAAACAAGCAGTTGCTTTTGTTTACTGGGAAAGTAAATAACAAAGTGTGCACATTAAAACCATTGCTCAATTAATTTTTGGAGTTGCCCAGATCAAAGAGCCAGTGTGTGCCAGCCACAGTACCGGTACCTCCACAGTGGACCCGGTCCTCCTGTCCTGCGGTAGATTACGGTGTCATGGATCAATGCATCCTGACCCAGACTCTTTAGATCTTGAATGAGGTGTGCCTCATGGTCCCCTACCATGGTCCCATACCCCAGTTCAGTCTTGGAAAAATGGACAAGTCCCGTTTAATCCTCCGCTTTTTTTTAACGCTATGCCAGGAAGAGTGCACTCAAAGTCAGATGCAGATGAAATGGAAGAGAACATCTCAGAAGTAATGAACTCTGGTGTTCTATGCAAAGGGTTAGGGTGAGGGTTCTCCCTTTGCCTCCCATGGGACGGACATTGAGAGAGAAGGAGCAGAAAGATTGTACAGGACATTCGCAAGGAAACCATTCGGTGAGCATACACAGAACCCAGCATCCCTCCAGGTGCCCACTGGCCGCCGTCCCAATGTGTGGGTGGGGGCCAGACTGTTGGATGTTTGAGGTCTGGTGTAGCGATCAGAACAGGAGAGAAGGCTCAGCCGGTAAAGGCACTCTAGCGGGCGCAGACAGCTCTGTGAGCTAGAGGTCGCCGGTTCAAATTCTGCTCATGTTGTGAGCCGATTGTGACCGGGAGAGCAAAGCGTTGGCACACAATTGGCACAGCGCTGCCCAGACCGTGGAGGGTTATATCGGCAAGCCTTCCCTGGCCCCGTCACTGACGAGCGTCTCCAACTGGCTTCTAGGGAGTTTGCCGGCTTTCAGTAACGCAGAGAGGGATGAACCTCTCCTCCAATCGCTGCTGAGCCTGTGTCGCCTGCACAGTGGAGAAGGGAAGTCTGGCTCAGAGGTGACTTATTCACCGGTGTGTGGTGGTGGGAGTCAGAGTGGTTGGGAGCAAATGACAAAAATGTGGTCTCTTGTCCCTGGTCTTTCATTGGGTCTTAACCTTCACCATGTGGCAATACCCATGGCTGGTTAAGGAGGAAGGTACAGACCAAGGGTAAACCAATGGTTTTACATGGTTTTACAGGGTTTTATATGGTTTTACATGCTGAATTCAGCATTTCTCTCCAACACGCAGCATCATATGAAGGTTCCTCCAGTATCAAGGAGAACATGGTTTTATGCCATTATATTAATAAACTACGATACAGGCTGCAAAATTCTGATTTTAAAATGCTCTATGACACAGTGATGACAATAACAACTTCATTTCAACGGTCCAGCATGGATATTGGTTATCTGATTATAATTGGATATTCTATATTATATATATTATATTGTATATTATATCTGATTATACATGGATATTGGTTATCTGATTCTAGTGTCTAGAACATTACTAACATAGTTTAGAACGGGAGTACTCTACCTTGGTGCTCACAAGCTGTACCTCTTAATTATCATGTGTTTTGCGCCAATTAATTCAATTCCAAATAAGCAATTAAGAACAAAATGAAC
The DNA here is from genome assembly GCA_025775045.1 of Hiodon tergisus. Taxonomy (NCBI): domain Eukaryota; kingdom Metazoa; phylum Chordata; class Actinopteri; order Hiodontiformes; family Hiodontidae; genus Hiodon; species Hiodon tergisus. The sequence continues at coordinate 23,648 of JAOVYW010019566.1, read as the reverse complement.
ACCCAAAGACTCAGCAGTCTTTGAGGACCGCGGTTCAGTAGCCTTGGCTTTGAATATATACAAGACTGTAGTGTCAGCTATTTATTTTTAGAACAGCTTGCTACCATTATATGTGTGCTTGCATTGTTGAGTAACGATGAACGCTTTGTGAACACGGTAAAATATAGTGTGCTTTACACCATATACCGAGTCATTTAAAAACACTACGCCTTGTGTCCAGTTTAGCTTTCCGAGGAGCACCTTTTACACCCAGCGTCGATGTCGTTGACGTATGTCAAAGGAACTTCCCTTTGTTCAGCTGTACTCAGCCAACACACGTTCAGGCAGTGAACCAGGAAAGAGCATTTACAGTTATAAGAAAATAAGGGCTGAATATTTCTTTAGAAAGTTAAAATTCTAAAGCCCTTTTTTTTTACTCTCTTTGAGTCAGGCGTCCATTCCTGTGTCACTCTTTAATTCCTAAAGTGCCAGGATGACAAAGACTGTGCCAGTGACACAGCCCTTGCAGCAGGGGGCAGCAGGTCCTGTGAAACAGTGGTGTCAGCAGACACTGGTCGTGGATCAGGGAGACGAACTCATCCTGCTGACTGTGAATCGCAGACCTGTGGCTAATTTGATTTGAACTCTCCAGACAATTTCTCTGGGGCTTATACAAATACTGCCATGATTATAGGGTTATAATTTCCAATACGGGAATGAATACGAGTATTAGCCTGGGATAGGCTATCGCCTGCGGGCTTTGTTCGGTCTGTATCCATTCTTAGATATTCTGAGATTCTCCAGCTCGTTAAACGTTAGAAATATCTTTACCACCATGAACAAAAAAAGTTTCTTTGTGTTTCTTCGGTTGGAATTAAAGTGAATCAAAAGAATCAAAAGAGTCAAGAGCTTTACTGGGGTTCACGCGCATGCGCACCCAATGATAATTAATTTTTAAACATGTTTAAAATCCCCACATCGGAAGCTGTGCATCTGTTCTGCTCACTGCGGGGCAGATGATAGACTATTTCAGAGACAGACTTATACTACTCCGCCTGAGTCACACTTATTGAAATCTGTGTTCACTCAATCAATGACTCTTTTCTGTCAGCAACCAGGTCAGGCCGTGCCTCCGCTCGCGGGGGCGAACCGCTGCGTGTTCCTAGGTGGGGCCTCACCCCGCCCACACATTTGTTACGCTGTGACATCGAAACTCTATTTGGCATCAGATCGCCCCAGCCTACATATCAAAGCCAGGGCTCAGAACGCACCCCCTCTCTGCTGTGAAGGAGATGTGCTGAGCGCTGCTGAGCGCAGGCGATTGGAGCTCTGAGTGTTAATGACAGTGAACGCGGGCGGGCGTCGGAGCACTGAGGTGCCTCACAAGCCACAATGGAATTAGGTCATCCCCCGGGGGCGGTTCAATACATGATTATAATTAAATGGTGCAATCTGCCCTCCTATCTTGCTGGGCCTGCAGTGCGAGTCGCGCCTCAACCCAAAGGTCCCACTCATTTGGACACTGAGATGTTGTATTTTGGGAAAACCTCCCTGTATTGTCCGACTGTCGCTTCTTACGCCTGCTTGCTTCAAGGAACCGTGAGAAATTCCGGTCATCTTGGGCCCATCCCCTTAACGGTCATTTCGTGCAGGAACAAACCACAGCTCTGTAAACTGCAAATGTCAGGCAAAGTCATCTGACAACATTTTTTTTAATCAACATATATCCAATGGAAGCAAAAATGTAATTGTAAATATATAAATGTAGTATGGACATTGGTAGATTGCGTCTTTACTTCCCCGGTCAAAGATGAGGTTTGGGGAGTTTGTCCAACCATCTCCCACAGAAGGCACATGGGAACAAAAAGCTATTGATCGCTTTCTCTGTCTCGATGATAGATTGCACTTACATATGAGTGGGGGACCATTTTAATGGCAAGGTTTCAACGCACAGACCCGAACAAGCGTGTTGCGCTGGGCTGATCGATTCCCCATCCGGAGACCCACCTGGGATCCCAGCGGATCATCTGGTTTCCATATCCCTCTGTCATCCTGATGTGCGTAAGGTGAAAGGCAGCTCACAAGAACATGCAGAGACGCTTCCCTGCTAATTTTCTAAATTTCTCACGGGCTAACTTGACCGTGGGTTGATGGTAATTGCCCTCCCTCTCAAAAATGGACGCACACCGACAATGCTTAAAGCGTGCCGATTTTCGAGAGGGGCTCTGTAAAATGATGGAATTCTAAACATTGGCAAGACTACAGTACAGGCTTTGTTTGTTCATTCTCCCCCACCAGTGTCTGAACTTTAAAGGGCACTTGGTGATTTTTACTGGTTCTGAGGCATGTTAATTTCAGTATAAACAGTGTTTCAAAATGGCCATTCATAACGTTCATGTGTTATCTTGGGTGTTTCTGCTTGTGTCCACAGTTGTTGCTTTTGACTGGACAGTAGCCTGGGACAACCCACTGTCATTCTCAAATAAAGCATACAGTCTTTTGAAGTGGGAGTCCAAGCCTAACATAATGAGTTGAAAAATAGGCGTAGTCATTCAATTCAGCTGCAGATTATTTCTGCAACAATGTGCTCCTCTGCATATCTCAGAGGTGAGGGTGAAAACAATATGTCTGACTTAATGGTGACACCTGTAGTCATATGTGACAGTTTTAATGGTCTCCTGGCGCAATATACCATCTTTTGAATTAGCATGTGCTCACATAGTACATCCATTCATGAAATTAATGATTTTCTATTTCCCGGTGAAATGAACCTTTACAATTCCTTATTTAACATTAAATCAAATCACAAATGTTTCTTAATTGTTCATTAATTTAATTGAATGGCTTTCAGCATGATTAATATACTTGTTTCCTGTCTACTCAAAGAAGAAATTCTTCTAATCTTCCAATGTTCAGCACTGAGTGAAAAGATTTTTCTGCACCACAGCGCATTTCAGAATTCCTGGCTTTGTGTATAGACACGCGGCACAAAAAATCTGAACTGATTAATGAATTTGAAGTAAAGTTAATATCTCCCTGTTAAGACCGTCTGAATTAAACTTTAAATCTTTTTGAATCTCAACGGGTTTAGCCTTCATTGGTGAAGGACAATCTTGTAATTCCGTCTCACTGATCCATATCTCTCCTAGCATGTGCAGATTTAAAGCAGGCCGATCCTGGAATCTTTGGGATTCTCAACGACAAGGGGGCAATTTCAGCGAGTGTCATTGGAAATGTGTGTCCCGATGACTCCGTAGGAAAGAAGGAAGAGGGAGTGAAGGTTTGGATAAGAATCAGTTTGTCCACTCAGCAGCTCACGCCGCAGGCCCTGAAAGAGAGAAAAAACAGAGTTCCTGTAATGTATTACAGAATTTCCCCAGAGTGGCCAGCCAGGGCCGGAGTCTGGGCTCGATTAGATCTTTACAGAGAGAGAGGCGTGAGGTTTGCAGCTCCCCTGGAGGGACAGAGGCCAATTTAGAGTGGAAACCGGGATCTCCCGTTTCCATATGTGTTTCGGGAAGCTGGAGCGAGCACAGTGGCTCTATTGAAACCGGCTACTGTGTCTCACCTTACACCGCTGCCCCCTGTTGGCGAGGCTCGGTCACTGGGACACCGTGACAACAGGGACTGCCTAGCCTGTCTCTTATCCATCAACGTCAACAACGGGAGGCAGGATCTTAAAAGTAGCCCAACCCAAACAGGTTCAGGAGTCTGTTACGGCTATTGAGAAATACCACTGGGAGAAAGAAAAAAAAACACTTCAGAACACTTTATTTAACCATCCAATTTGGGACAAAAGAAGCAGTTTCAAACTCAGAGTGAGCAACCAGCTCTACTGCTGAAGGACGAGGTACAAGAAAGCAAGAAAGTGCAGACCATTTATTTAATATATTACAAATCCTATAACACCCATGTTCTCCCTCCCCCTTCTCTGTCGCCCTATGACCCTAGCAGCCCCCACAAGAGTAAAAAAACCGAAATGAGGTTCCTTTCTATGGCAACAGCTAATCAGCATATAATCATCTTACAGTATGTGTTACGCTGCCACTCTCCCCTAAAAGCTACACCCCGCGGCCCCGGCTGTGATGAGTCAGTAAGCCCCTTCTCGAACCTGGCTGGGACGCTAAGTAAAGAACAGTGGACGAATGGTGCGAGAGACTGGGAATGGTTGTCAAAGGAAACGCTACTATGTGTACACTCATTACAAGAGAGTAGCCCTTTTGTCGTTAGCGGTTAAGGGCCACAGGTTTGATATAGCATCTTGTTCATGACGTTATATTGAGGGACCTCCCAAAATTAAAAGAGTGATGAAGCTAGGCGGGGAACAGGCAGTATGTTTTCATGCTAATTCTAAAACTCTAATAGATGAGGTCATGAGAATCAACTGAATCAAGAAAAGTCTGGTTGGGCCGAATGATCCCATTGGTTTTAGGGTTTACGTTAGCTTGGTTACCTCGTTTTAAAGGTTTACGTTAGCTTGGTTAGCTCGTTTTAAAGGTTTACGTTAGCTTGGTTAGCTCGTTTTAAAGGTTTACGTTAGCTTGGTTAGCTCGTTTTTAAGGTTTATGTTAGCTTGGTTAGCTCGTTTTTAAGGTTTATGTTAGCTTGGTTAGCTCGTTTTTCACAGAGCCTAAAAAAGTGCCGCAAACACCCTGGTCTCCCCTACACAAAAACAAAGTAAACGGGCAGAGACTCACGCAGCAGTAATTACCACAGAATTAACAATGAGTTGTTGTGTTTCGCTTCAGCTGAAAATGGCATGGTTTCCTAATTATCACAGGGATAGTTACATTATCACCATTTCTGATGCTCTTATCTGATCTTAATTAGTGAAAATGGGCAATGCGAAAAAATCTATATATATAAAAAAAGATTGGGTTGGATGAAAGGAAAAATGCCAGAGTGTTGATCGATCAAACTCTAAATGAAAACAAATGACAATCTTTCATAGGAACTGGCTCTTGGAGCAGTTTCGCAAGGCTTTTAAAGAACTAGGATGTAACACGTCAACCAGGTAGAGTCTTAACACAGGCTTAGTTAAGAGACCTTCATTAGTGCTCTTCAGGACGAGATATCTCGACACTTAGGCCTTTTCTCTCCGAGCATGTGAAAGAGAGCCTGGTCGAACAGGGAATACAGTTCAAACTGACCCAGTTACATGAATCCGATCACATAATGGACAGTTGAGGCAGTAACAGATGTATTCCTTCGTGAGTTGGGTTTAGGGGCTGTGGTGCGGGTGTTCTGTTACGACGAGCTGTTACAGCCTTCAGCACAGCTACCCAACATGGCGCGGTCGAAAAAAGGTGGAAGAGAGAACTCCAAGCAACATGGTTCCGTTTTATTTCGACTGGATTAGTGTAACAGCGTCGAGCTGGATGTAGTCAAGAGAACATGGGGAGCCTCCTGGGTGATACGCTGCACATCTCGGTCCGGAGAGTTATGTCCAGCCCGCTCTGTGAGAGGAAACCTGGGGACAGGGAGGTATCCCCTGGGCCGCCTCACTTACTTCAGCAGTTTATCCTGACGGGTGAAGTCCCTTTGTAGCAGGCGAGCCGTGAATGAGAATTCCGTCTGAGGTACGGGAACGGGGAGAGAGGGAGGTAGCTGGGCCAGATATGGGAAGATTATTATGGAGGCGGTGGGAGGGGTGAGGGCGAGCGGGTCATCTGGCGTCAAGAGCGATGGAAGAGGAGGAGCTGAAAGCAAAGCCCTCCACAGTACTGGCGGCCATGCCTCCGATGCCTTGATGAGTGATGTATTATAGAGAAATCAATGAAGCGAGGTAGCTTTGAACATACAAAAAAAGGCATATCGAACATTATGCTTCCCACTTCTGAAGCTGTCGGAGAGAACAGACCCCTGCTTCAGTTCTCTCAGTGCTGTAACACACTCTGAGAGGGGATATAGCTGGGAATTTTAAAATTGTTTTATTTTTTGTTGTTGTTAGTTTTATTTTTTATTTATTAAAAAAATCTATATAACGTATTATACGTTACAAATCAGGCATCGGATACCAACGGTTTTGCTCGTAATATGGTCTGAAATAGAAAATGGCAAATTGCCCCCTAATGCCAGAAAGACAATGGCAAAGAGAGAAGAGAGTAACTTATTTTGTGATAATGGAGTGGATATTTATTCTCTGTTGTGTCAGTATTATAGGGTTTTATTGAAGTGAAAGGGGGCCTGGATAAGCAGGGGTAAACTGAGACCTAAATAGCACTGAGGTGATAGCTTGGTTAACGTCCCACCCAACAATGCGCCCCCACACCCGTCTCGCTGCCAGCTGATCTCTTAGTGCTACAAATGACTGTTCTAGGCCGTTGTGCAGAATGATACACCAGCGTCTGACAGAAATAACGAATCCACCTTCGCCACTTCAGCATTGCAGGAAAAAATAGAGCGAACGTTTAGAAGTAACCATAAAAATAACGATAAAAAAATTTGGTCAGCAGTGCTTTGTTTTTATAGTCATTTACTGAAGAATTCCTCCATGACTATCATCTGTCTCCTGAAGTTTGGAATCCATCGCTCACGGATCGGGTTCAATCACCTGTGTAATTTATATGCGGACATTGATCTGGTTTGCCACCAGACCTCAGTTTATTAGTACCCTTGCATGCTGAATTTTTAACGCACTCCAGGAATTAGGTTTCAGCAAAGATTGATTGTGGCCTGGATTGATAGTCCGGAATGTCCACAGCGAAGCACGGCCTATAATCTCACATTCCACGATTCACTCACAGCCCCGACATTATCTGTTCTAGGTAGCCATTGGAAATGTTTTCAGAGTGTAAAATTATGTTTATATATATTTTTTTTCAGTCAGAACTGATGCCAGTGTTTCTTTTTGATTTGTTTTAAACATTATTAAAAATCAGCAGATGATGCACGATTCTTCAAGGGCTTTCTTTGTGAGCTGCCTCTCGAATAGCATCTACAAATGGCATGTCCGGAACCAAAAATAGTGATTAAACGATCGGCATGAATCAAAATTTATGCCAAGTGCGTCCCAAGCCAAAATTATTTCCACTGCATTTTATTATTACAATTATAAATGAATCATCCTAGAACGTTGTTTTATTGAGAAATGTGAAATTTAATGAGAAAATATAACACTAAAGCCTTTAGTCTGGCAACCACATCACCATAATGCATCTGTCATTTCAAGGGCTTTGGTTTGAGTTTTGTCAATGATAGATAACTGAGACGTGTTTGATCCATTTTGGTCGATTCATATCAGTGAGATCTGAGAAGAGAGGGAAAAAAAAATACTCTCCTTCATTTTTGCTAAAATAAATGCTGTACATTTGCCTTAAAAGCCACACCTGGAGATTTAGAACTGGCTTATTGTTGCTTGGATATACAACATTAAACCCCCCTGCCAGCGAGCATTTTTTGACGTTAAACTCGGTGGAACTGAATTGATATCCTACTCAGAATGGAGCAACGGTTTTATCATACGGTACTTCTGTTTTTGACAGGCTGATGACACAACAAGCTGTGTAGTGTTCTCCAGGTTTTTACACGGAGAAAATGGTTTTGTGTGTGTATGCTTGTGTCCATTTACGTTTATTTATTTAGATTTGTTTTTTGGGTTTTTGGGTTTTTTGGGAATTGACAGTTGTGCTAATGTTGGTAATTTCAGCTCATTGTCACAAATCCTGAGGCCACTCACAAGGAGGGTGAGGAAGAACAACCATTCTCCTCCAAGGTATTTTAAACTGTATTCCTTCCATAGTTTCTTCAGGCCAATCATCACGTGCCAGTCCCTGGACGTTTCAACATGAAGTCTTTGTTTGACTGCTTTCGAACCGGTCCTCTTTTAATATCTGTGAAAATTGAGCTGCAAGGTAGTGGCCTCAGCTCAGAAAGCTGAGACAATAGTCAAACATGTCAGTCGTTTTACACAGTAGTGAAAACAGATGGCCCACGTACCGTCGTGGAACCACAAGGGCCTTGTTAAAACCGCACGTCAGAAAAAGGTACACTGTGGCATGTGATTTCTACAGGCCGCTAAACGTGTCGTAATGTATTTTACATGTGACCCTGGTCAGATGAAAGAGTTTCAGCACGCAGGTGAGCTCCTGTTCCTAAAGTCTTTCGCCATGTCTTCAAGAACATGAGTTCTCTAACCCACAAATTCAGCTTTCCAACAGTTCGGTCTCTCGGGCAACCTCAGATTAGTTATGAGCATAGCAGATGCAACTGAATTGTGTGTGTAATTGACCTGCAGGGCAGGTCATTTTGGTATGCTTCAAACATTTCTGCACATTGCACTCATCTGGAGTGAACACCTGTTATTTTTTTGGGTGGATTCAGAACTTTACCGTTTTCGGTTCTGCCAAAACCGGTCCCAAAACCGCGGAGAGTGTCCGGCAGCCACGTGGAGGCAGATGTCCGTGGGCTGGTGTTGGGCAGGGCCGACAGCCTTGGCTGGTTTCTGTCAGAACCTTCCAGCCCCTGAGGGCAGAAGGATACTGTATTTCACCACTGCTGTTGCTGACAAACGCACAGAAATGACTGTCGCGCAGCTGGGCTCCTCCTTTCCACAAGAAATGAACAGCTTAACGTCACTAATTAACAGCGTTAGGTAACTTCTCATTCTTATATGTACATGCCCTGTATACAAGTCAAAATCGTGTGTAAAACATTGTGTGTTTTTGTGCTCTTGTCCTTACTTCTGGTGAGGTGCTTTGGAAGATAAGATAATACCGATTTGTTGTCGATTGATTCTGATCCACAGTACATAAGGAGGTCCCTTAATCTGGGGGAGGCAAGGCAATGATGAAAAAAGCAGATGGCTTTTTTTTAGTTGATAAATTCTTCCTGTGCTCATCAACCTACCCCCCTCCCCCAAAAGGAAGAATAAAAAGTCAATGTGAGAGGGTACGAGAGTGATCCGGGTTATCGTGAGCCACAGTAAATTACAGGGAGCAGAGCTTTGACGCAGCTATAAAACACAGAAGGCCTGAGCACCGCTTGATGGAGTTCTCCGCGCATGAGAGGACAAATTCGCGTTGCGTCTATGGACCAAGCTGGCGTGCGCAATACGTTCACTAATTCCTGGATTGACACCGAGTGGCCTCTGAATGGAAGCGGCGGACATCGCAATTGAATTATCCCAGCGCCGTTCGGGACTCCAGGGCAATTACAGGGCGACAAAGCTGTAAATATCGGTGAGTTAAAACCTCATTTCCAGCTGTTCGCGTTACTCGCTCTCAGACTCACCGTTTTTCATTTTCATCTTGATCTTCGTTTTTTAATCACACTCAATCACTTTAGAGCTCTCATAGGCAGCTGATAAAAGCATTAAGCCAATGAAGCATATCTCAGTCATTACACACCAGCTTCAGAAATGCACCTCGTTCCATGCAGCTGCCGTTGCTTATCAGCCTTTCGGAGAGTGCTACCTCCGCCAACAAAAGCCCGTGTCGAGCCCGGATTTCTTTTCAGGACCCCCTCCCCGTCATCAGACGTGATTACCCGCTTGTCTTAATCTCCGGCAGCATTGCCACAGTATTGCCTTTTGACAATTAAATGGCTCCGGAGGGTGCCGAGGGCGTAGCCTGGCTCAGACGTCCCATCACTTTTTCCCTGTGACCTCTCTCAGCCTTCCGAGTGTGCTCTCTATCTTCCGTTCCCTTGGCAACCAAATGTTTAATCCCATACTCGGAGGAGAGTCGCTGCCTACTGGGAGGACGCTTTGTGAGTTTTGGACGGGGACACTCAAAACAAAGACACAAATCTGGGGTGTTTCCTGTCAGGAAGAGGGCAAGAATCTGTGGCTGGACGGCAAGCTGCGCTTACACAGATAACAGACCGTCCCCTGCAGCTCCACAGCGCTACATCATCATTACAGGGGTATCTTGTAAGAAATACCAGCAGGACCCCTACTGACCAGTTGATTGTGCATGCTTCTGCATGCTTAAATTTCCAAGGCCTGTTTAATGGTGGTAATTAAAGAGAAGTCAAAAGGTTCTGCAACTAATATACAGTTTATGCAGGTTTATTGACAATTCCCATTGCTTAATGATGCAAACCTAATGAGTTTCTCAGTGAATGGAAAAAATGAATTCTCCAAAAGGCATATAAAATCGTAACGGAATTCAACTTGAAGGTTAACGTCTTAACGACCAAAACCTGTCTGCTACCGCAGAGGGAAAACGGAACATGGCCCAAGCCAAGCCAAATCAGCCTCTCCGTCTTTTTACAATTTCGATAACAGTAAATGTCTACGAAAGAAAGCGGAAAAGTCGGTGACCTGCACTTAGGCTGACCAGAAGTCTTGATTACACCCGGACAGCATTAGTCCTGTGTCCCGATGGAAGAACGATCGGGGTAGTCGTTGTCCTGACATCTAGACTGACAGGAAATAAAAAATAAAATATGGGCGTCATAGCATCGTACCTTTACAACAGCCTTAGCGCAGAGCTACGTCTCTCTTACACCAGAATGTATTAACTCATAGTGTAATTTGGCTATGCGTTTTTTTAGTTTATTCATTTAATGTGACGCACTAAATAAAAACAACATGACTGGTTCGGGCACAGGTAAACGCCATGTTTAGCTTGTAAGGTAAAAGTGAGATGTCGCCCCAGAAGATCAATTTTCCCCTTTATCATGTTACTGATCGTAAAAAGGCAATACTGATGCTGTAATTTGCGCTTAGAGACAACTTACAACAAAACAATAAGGCCAGTGTGACAGCTAGCCACCTGCAACGACGCAGTCCGAGTTAGCAGTCCGGGCTGTCCTGGAAGAAACCAAAGTGACTGTGTAAATACCCAAATGAGTGGGGAAAAACACTGAAACACCGAGTAAAGTCTGCAGAAAAGAGTTCAGTGCCTCCCGTGAATAGACACTGTACTGAATGAAACACTGTACTGGTGGGAAACGCCTCGTAATTAATTTTAAAAGAGAGAAAACAAATACCTCAGTTGCCAAACATGCGCTTAAACAAAGGACATGTTTGCTCACTGCTGAGCTCACTAACTTGTTGTCAAATTTTTACTGAGGCAAAAAGTAAAAAATGTAGCTGATTTTAGCGGCAGCCAGAATGGTTGTTCCGTGCCTGCGTTCAGCAGACTAACAGTTCTGCCATCTGTGAAACAAAAAAAAGCTAACACAGTATCCAGATTGGGCAATCGCAGGAAACAAATTGGTAAAGAACCGGCCCGTCCGTTGCCAGTTGAATGAATTTTATGCTGTGTTGTACATTTTTGTATTTTCAAAACATGTCATTACAGTGCATAAAGTTTGTCCGTGGGGTCCCGATTTTTTACGCTTGTCACCCGCTCACCCCAACCGCAGCCTACAATCCCTTGGTATAAAACATTATAATGAAGTGGAGGCCTCCCATCACCCACACGAGTTGTTCACCAGCGCATGGCTTCTCAAACCGCGCAGGTGCGAGGAAGGGCGCACATTCTCCACGCCTCACCGCCATCTCATGCGAAACCCGAGTCGCGGTGTTCAATCGCTTTTCAGTAGGGAAGGAAATAAATTGTGTGATGCTGTTATGAAGCCGCTTTCAGAGGACTCCTCTACTCAACGCACCAGGTTGGAGGCAGATTATTTATTTGAATGCTTGAGCCATCTGCTGTAACAGATTGCCTGTCTCCCAGCCAGCATACCTGTGCTGAATCCTAAACCACAAAGGACCGAAAGATCTCTCCAGATCTGATTTTCTCCCGTGACACCCGGGAGAAACTGCTTGAACTCTGAAATCGGAGGCGGCTATCTGGGATTATGAACAGACTTTTACCTTTTACCTTTTACCTCTCTGTCTCCTCTCTATCTCTTTTAAAAGGGGCTCCATTCCGGCACCCTGGGTTTATCAAATTTAACACGATTCCGCCTTTCATTTCACTGGCGACTAGTACCAACAGTGGTATATTAGCTAAGCGTGTGTGCCCCGTGCTATTTGTGGAGAGATTGGATTCACTTCACTTTTAAAACAAACAGCAGATGTCTATGTGCATTTTTTATTTTTTATTTTTTATTTGAGTGATCAGGACTACTTCTGGAAAGTGACTTATTCTATGTTTTTTTCTTTCTTTCTTTCTTACCCAATAATTACCTTAATGAGTGACCTCCGGCACAAAATACTGAAACCGACTGAAAAACTGATAATTCCTCAGAGACTGAGCAGAACAACAAAATACTACAAGAAGCTTTCTGTCTGGTTTGATGGTTTTCATAATGAATTTCCACTCATGGTGATTGCAACCACATGGAAAGAGTGAATGGTCCAGGGAATGGTTTATAGGGGGAGCATAGTAACCAGCATGGTAACCCTATAAAAAGCAAAGAAAAACCCTAAGCTACCCTTATCGAACTCCCTTATTCCTTATCTCTGTTGTCATGTTTTGTACTGTTCTCTTGTTTTTACACGCCAAAACAAGGCCACATTTTCTAAAACATGTAAATTTATCAGTTTCATAGACATTCTTTTCACAAGCTCACCCACCACGATGCAGAGCTTGTCAGTTTCACTATGATGTGAGAAAGGTACTTCAAAGTTAATGCGGTCATCATTTACGTACTTAAGAGAAATCTTGGGGTAAGTTTTTCATTCTCTTTCTGATACCCCCTGGGTTTTCAGTGAAGCACCACACTCATGGGGTATAACAGCAGCGAATCTTCAGCCTTTGGACGGTTGCAGGCTCTTTGCCCGTAGATGTTCGCATTCCCCCGGCCAACCGTTGGAGGTCGCCTGCAGCTTCACCTCCAGACTCGGGATGGTGAACTGTGCCGTGGCAGATCAGATCGGTTTTGCCCCTGTAAGGCTGAAAGGAAAGTTTCAGCGGTGAGACGGGAGAGGGAGTCTGAGTAGAATGAGGGGAAATCAATGCTTGTCATCAAAGCATTGCCGTGGAAGCTTGTAGACGCATGGATGGGCCCATTGTATTGACAGCTCCTGCTAATGGGAGTTCATTGCTCAGGAATTGGATTAAAGAGATGTCCGTCAGTGCTGGAGTCAATGCTGGAGTCAATGCTGGAGGTGTGGGTCAGACGGTCCGTTTCTCAAGGGCTGTGAAAATGCAAGCTACCTGAACGTGCCCCGTTAATCAGGTCCCTCACAACAGGATGAAGCCCAGTTACAGTTTTCATCTAGATAAGACATGATTTCTTTCCCTTAAGAGCCTGCTGTCAATCTTAAAGTAGAGCTGAATTAATTTAATGCCTCAATAATTTAGAAATATTAAATAAAACATTGCAGTGACTGGGCGAGAGCAGGAAACATTGGAAAACTCATGCAATTAAAAAAATGGATGATAGGACAGTTAACACAAACACTGAAGCAGCTTCCGTCACAAAGTGCACGTGTTGAAATCCGTTGAATGTCTCCAGAAGCCCCCTCAAATGTGCTCTAAGTGAGTTTATGAAAACACCACGTTACATTTGACTGTCTTGGAGTTGATTTAGATCTGACAAAGAAACTGTGTAATGGCGCAGGAACTGTTAGCATGACATATTGAAAATGGTAAAAAATTATTTCAGATTATCCGCAGTTCATATTCTGTGCTACTCAATTAACAGTCCAAGCAGTTCGGAAGAAACGTTTGTGTCAGCTGTCAAAGTTAATGTAGTAACTGCGTTTGTGTACCTACTGCAAAAAAAAAAAAAAAAAAACGAATCCAATTTAAACGAATCTAATGTTGCAAGAAAAGTTGTGTTTTTTTTATTTATTTTTTATTGCCCTGACTTTTATATTTCAAGTTGAATACGATGTCCCAAAACAACATTAAAACTGAATGTACTTTTTTAATGGAACTGAAAAATGTTTGAGCTTCGTACATTAGGCGAAGGCGTATATGGATTGCATTTTTTAAGAGACTTATTTGTCTATAAAATAACTATGCTAAGCATGCTACTAATTAAAGGAGAAACACCAAGGTTGGGGCTGTATTAAGACTGACAGGTTTTTACATTGTAAAGGAGGAATCATGTTTTTTCACACCATAAAAGTCAATGCTTCAACCCCAGAGGCTCTTCACCAGGACACTTTCATTAAAATGGAATGCCCCTTCACAAATAAGCGTGCTAACCTGGATGGGAATACACCTTCACAAATAAGCTCGCTAACCTGGATGGGAATACACCTTCACAAATAAGCGTGCTAACCTGGATGGGAATACACCTTCACAAATAAGCGTGCTAACCTGGATGGGAATACACCTTCACAAATAAGCTCGCTAACCTGGATGGGAATACAC
>JAOVYW010019528.1:11993-34019 GCA_025775045.1 Hiodon tergisus | reverse complement strand
TTTGTTTATTCTACTCTGTTAGTTGTGATCTTGTACATGCATTAGTATAACCCCACATTTGAACCTAACAGTTCTTTAAGCAAACGGGGTAAATAAGCACAATGTTGCTCATTGTGGGAGCCAATTAAGGGCATCTAATTATGAATTTGGTCTATGTTGTCTGCCATACATGTGGCAGCAGGCATTAAAATATGAAATGATGTTTTTTTCTGCCTGGAAAATTCCATAGTGGATTTAATAGATTGAAGACATATAAAAAAGTGCATTTACTGGTAATCTGATCTCTCTCCATGATGGAAATGTAGAAAGTCACATTTTATTTCTCATATAATTTAAGAGAATTTAAGATTTTTTCTTCTGCGGGGTCACTCTGCATCCAAGGCCCACGGCAGGGAAAACCACGCCCAATCTGAGCACTCACAAAGGCATCGAATACCACATGGAGTAGAAGTTAAGTATGGCTTTCAACCCCCCTTTTTTTTTTTCCATCTGAAGATGTTAAGTTGAGCATTGAGAAGTAAATGACTGGCTCTGGCAATAACCTGGCAAACAAGTTAATATTCACCTTTCACTTGAATCTATTTTAATAAATTCTCTTATCAGTTGCTCTTACACACAATGGCACAGATACCTTAAAGTGCTGGATATTAACTACTGAACATTGAGTGTTGCAATGAAGACTGATTACCTTGCTTAACAGCAGTGTAAGGCACTCAGGTGTTGCCTCTTATCTTGCAAATAAATAAAGATAATCCAAACCACCAGTGGTGGTGAACATAACACAGGCATCATTCTAATGGAGTTTGATCTTCAAAGATAGTGTTTAAATTGTTTAAACGGTGAGTTTTAAGTTTTTTAAGTATTTCTTGGCATTCCTCGGAATATAGATACTAGACAATGGAGCAGTGGAAAAACGTTGGCTGGTCTGATTCATAATCAATTAATTATGAAGTATAGGTTTAAAGATGCTATTGTATCTATTCATACAATTATAAATTGCTATTCTTCAAAAAAAATTAAAGTTGCCTGCAATGCAAATAAGTATTTTATTAGTCAAATTAAGTAGATCTGACTTCAGCCAAACATTTGTGTGTAGTGAAATACCACTCAAAATGAAAGCATTAGAATGAAATGTCAATACTGATAAGCATCATAGCTGTAGACATTTTAAAAGTTGAAAAAAATCTCATACTTAAGCCGACCCATTAAATGAAGATTAGAAATAGCATTAACTATTGAATGGTACAACATTAGTACAGGACTACACATCTCATACAGAGTGTAATCCCGATAAGGAAAAGAAAAAAATATAAACAAAATATAAAGCTACGTGCAGAACATAAGAAAGGAACAAAAACATATAAATTTGATGTGCATACTCCATAACAATGCCACCTATTGAACTCTGATGGCACCATGAAAAATAAGGGAAAAGGAAACGCTTCCTAAAAAGTAAAGAAGCAACTCTATAATTAACCTCAAGTCTTGGAGGAGGTAAGAGAAAACCAATTTGTTAACAGATAAAATGCGTTTTCTACAGAGTTATATGTGGCTTGAACCTTTTCAGCATCATAGCAACGATGTGCCAACGTGGCCAAGATTTAAAGAGTTTCTAGCGCTATGGACGCCTTCTTGGAGTATTTCAATGTACTCTTCAGAATTGTTAATAGCCTTAATAACCTTCATAACGTTAATATTTTTGGATTTGAATCTAAACCAATAAATCATAAACTAACAAATGAACATCGAAAACTAAATTAAACATAAATAAAAGTGCAAGGCGCAATGCCGATGATTTTAAAAACCATAGAATACTTCCTTAAAAAAACAACATGGCTCTCGAACAGAAGCACTTGCAATATTAATAGTCGCTTCATAAAGATGACACGTTGCTATAAATAAGTTGCAATAAACATAACTTAAAACTTGTAATGTCAGCGAACCGCTATCCATCGTGAATCTTCCCGCGCATCCAAACACTACTTGTGGCTTTCCAAATATGAAATTCGAATTTACTTAACAGATTATATGGCTAAACGCCAATATTTTGTAAAACTTTTATTCCTTTTAGAGAAAGGTTTTATACACAAATCTAAATTCTGAAATAAGACCCTTTCCATGCTCTTAGAATTGATATGGACCATTATTTTAAATCTATAAACAGTTACACCTCTTACAAAACGTACCAGTATAGTCATTGTTTTTTAAATTTATCTGAATTATTTTAATGCTGAGCGTTTATTCCTCTTGGTAACTATATGTCATATCTAAATCGTTTGGCTGTTTCCCTGCAGTTGTTAGTTTGTTGTAGTTTGTTCAATGGTGGACAAAAAAAAAAAGAAAAAAAAAAAAGACGTAATTTCCGGAAATTACGTAACTCGAAATTACGTCAGTTTCCAACAAGCATAAAATTTGTTCGATCTAATTCGTCCTTAAACGTTTTAAAAGCCTTAATACAGTCTAGAAAATAATTATATCGGGCTTTCATTAAGCAATCTTTATTGTGAAATGCTTCTTTTTTTTTGTTTAAAGCAGTTTATACCGTTTATTTTAATTTACCATTTAATGGTTTAAGAATGCGGTTAATTGTGCGTTGATTGTGTAAATTAATTACTGCGCAAGGGTACAGTTATTGAGGATTATAAAGCCAAACACTATTTGACTGATTGAAACCATGATATTAAATCATTCAAGTGACATATATAAATGATAACCGACCGCGAAATGCTGGCCAGCCATTAATAAGACTTGCGGACCACGGCCATCTGCAACAGGGCAGATGTTTGGAAACACCTTTGGATGCTTCTTTAATAAAAACATGGACCTAGATCAGAAGCAATAGTCATGTTTACAGTCTCTTAATATAGATGACACGTTACTTTAAATAAGCTAGGATATAGAATTTAGATTCGTAAATTCAGTGAAGCGCTCTCCGCCATGACTCATCCGCTAGCCTTTCCGCCCGCCCAACCAGAAACAAAATCATCACTAGATAAATGAAACATAAGCCATTAAACCCTTGGATTGGTAAAAACATTCTCTAGACGTAAGAGACTTGGTAGATAGATGTTTTTAAAGCTAGGATATTTTTTTTTTGTAGACAATGAGTTATACCCCCGTATTGGTGGAAATGACGTAACGCAAATACGTGTAAGTTCCCAACGAGAATACTATTCGTTTGTTTCTAATTCTTCTATGACAGTTTTAAATGCCTGTATACAGTGTATTTTAGATGTTTAAGTATGCGGTTAATCATGCATTGATTTTGTAATTTAATTACAGCGCAACGGTACATTGATTGAGGATTATAAAGCCAAACACTAGTCGGCTTATTGTACCGACGTTATTAAATCGTTCAAGTGACGTATATAAATGATAACCGACCAAGAATTACTGGCCAGTCTTTAGTAAGATGTCTGGACCACGACGTGGTCGCGCCGCTTTCTTGAGAGAAAGATAGCTGAGTTCGTAAACATTAGAACATTTGTTCTTTGCCTGTAATTATACAAGATCCTTCTGGGAATCGGTTCAAAATTTGATATTTGAAAAGTATTTTAAATTACCCAAATTAGAATATCATAATATTAAAATGGAGGATTAAAAAAGGGAAAGGATGCACAATAGTCTGATTATTATAGCTAAACAGTTTATCCACAAGATGTAGATTTATTAATACCAGACCACTGTTCTTAGTCTTTCTGAATGAGTAAAAAAAAAATTGTTACTTTAATTATGCTACAATATATACTTCAAACTCATAAATTCAGCAAACCGCTCTCCACTGTGAATCTTCCTGTTTGTTCCTTTGCATTTAGCCCGACCTTATCAAAAAATAACCACCAGAAGAAATGCAAATGGTTGGCAATCCATCGAGAGGGAGCAGCAACATTGGAATCGGCATGGAATTACCCGCGAGAACGATTTGTATTTAAAAAGTAGTAGGCAAATATTTGCTAATAGTCAGTAATAACAACAAGAATATCATAAATGACGACGACACCACTGAGATTCAACCGCCCTGTGTATTTGAATACACACTTTTCACCTTACGGTTCTTTATTTTAATTTATATTTATTTCTAAAAGATAGATTAAATAAGCTCCTTTATGTGTATGTTATGTGATCATTGTTTACATGAATGAATTGTGCTTTGAAGCTTGAGCCTCAACGTCACGTCATAGCCGCCTGCCTATTAACGATAAATTCCGAAATAGAATGAAATAATCGTACCGTGCGTTTATGTCCGATAATTTTAAGAGTCTGCACGGATTTTAGTGGATTCATAAAATCTTATCAATTCTGACTAGTGTAATAACACCATTGACTGAATCGGTTGAGATCTTTTTTTAGGATTCAGGGTTGAGGATTAGGGCAGGGGTGGGACTTGAACGATGTTCTGTTACAAGCCTTGTCACCTTTCCCGCTACAGCTACAAGGTAGTGGTTAGGTTTTTCATGAGTTCAAAAAGATACAGTAACGAAGGAATCAGTTTCTGAATTTAGGGACAATTAAGGAAAAGAGTTTACGTAGTGTTTGTGAATACCGTTTTACCGTAAATTGCATGCCTTCATGAATATGGATTTTACGTAAATTACTTAACACGAAAACACGTTTTTTAAATTTGTTTAATTAATTAATACACATTGAATGCATATTCATTTTCTCTTATTCCCATTGTATCCTCAATTGACCAATTAACGTCTCTTTACTTATATATTATTTTAGATACCAATTTCGGGTCCATTTGTCATTTAAAAGCTGTGTAATTTAGACAATAATCGTTTGAGAATTTAACAGCTAAACATTGACGCATCTACCTCTGACTGTCATTCCCTTCGTTTTTTATTTAAGAATATATATGTAATTCTATAATATTACAGAGAGGGCGCTAATGTCTTATAGAGGGCAAACCATAGAATTTATTTGCGATTATTCTACATTTATGGCGCTGCACCCGTGAAGTTCAAGGCAGGTTAAAAAAACCCACTGAACTAGAAATTAAAACAATGAAAGTGGATCTGATTACTTACATGAACAAATATATTTAAAAAAAAAGGTATTTTAAAATTATGGTTTTTCTATTTTAATTCAGGAATGTTTTTGAACCATTCAAATACTTTTCAACATTTTGCATTGAAATAATTGAAAACTGAATTCACAATTACAAAGTCCTTATTTAGTATTTGTGTGAAATGACAAATTCCCCGTATGATTTTACGGAATATAAAGGGCTACGGAATGTAGATGCTAGACAATGGAGCAGTGGAAAAATGTTGGCTGTTCTGATTAATAATTAATAATTAATAATTAATAAACGATAAAATAAGTTTCAAATTCCAAGACCACTGCTATTGTGTATCTGGTTAAGGCAATTACATTTTCCATAATAAAGGATCCATCTTCATAGAATTATAAATTGCTACTCATCTGAAAAAAGAAGTTGCTCGGTTTTGGTCTGCACAAAACTGTGAAGTATGTGTCACTGCTATACCAGTAGAGGTCAGTAGAGAATAGACTGTTATTTCTTTATTGACCAGATCGTGCAGGGTGGCTTCTTGTACCACCACTTTTACAGAAGGTGGAGCAAAAATGATATTTTCAACCCCATGTTGTCCACAGGAAATAACAAAAACAATACATATAAATTATTTTCTTGAACTGTTCCGGACTTACTGTCATACCCTCTCCAGATATTTCCCCAGTCCGTCTCCAGAGGTTTTTGTTAGTTTTAGGTTTACTGGTGCTCAGTCAATTGATCTTTTCTTGATTTTACTACCCAGTCAAGAGAATGTTCTGATGTACAGTCAACTTCAGTCTGACTTATTAAAACTGGAACAATTAAACAGTGGAATCTGTAAATTATTAGACATGAACTGCATTTACATTTGGTTAGTGTCTCGTACATTACCAAATTTGTTGCTTCTTTGGTCTGTAAATAATACCCAATACCCAAGAGGCCTTTTGGGAAGTCAGATTCCTCCTTTAACTTTCCAGAACAACTTTATACTTTGTCTTTTGGTTGAGGTCTCTTTCCACATGTTTGTGTCAGAGTAGCCCCATTGTATATTTCCGTATGACAAGCTGGTGTTAGCCCTTACAGTTTCTGATATAATATGAACTTTTTTTACTAGAGTTTTTGGTTTCTTTGTCTGTGAGTCATACTGAGTTACAACCAGTTTTAAGGTGAAAATGTCTAATAATTTTGATTGAGGTTGCTTTCATCCTGAGAGTAAAAGTGACGTATTATTCCCCCTGATACTGTACATTGTATATTTTAGGATTATATCCATTGAACGATTTAAAGAAAGTGACAGGTTCAGTTCCCACTGATCTCAGAGATCAGGTTGGTCATATGAATAATCCAACAAAACACTCATGAGAACCACAGGCATGTCAAGAGGTGGATGAAAGAATTGTAACACAAAGAAACATCTGAGGGCTCTGATTTTCTGGGATCCGTTGAGAGCACTGGGGATTCCCAGAATTATGTACTCACTACTCCCACTAAGACTCCACAGGGAAAATCTCAATTTTCTCTGCATGAATACAATATTGCCCTACGCATTGCAGTCAACTGAAGCAGGAGAATAAATATCCAACAGAAATTAGCCTCTGCCATTTAGCTTGGGAAACTGCTAGAAATTCTAAGAATGCCTTTGACTGACTTTTCGTACCACAAAAAAAAAGATATTGACATACGAATAAATGAATGCAAGCTATTGCGTGTTTGTGTGTGTGTGTTTGTGTGTGAATATATATATATATATATGTTGTTTTTGTAATAACATTTGTAATGGAAGCCACACAGCTAAGTTAAATAAATGAATTCACTTTCTGTAAACTCATTTTCTCCTGTTCCATTTTAAAGGCACATAAGCAGGATCCTCCTCGTATTTGAGTCTCAACCTTCCAGTCATCAGTCCAGCATATAGGAATCTTCCAGAATGCTGCCTGCGAAGTGACCGAGCCGAGAATCCCTAATTCTATAACCTATCTGCCAAACGAGGATAATTAAATCAGATTTATTAAACCCGGGACATAATTTTCTGGCTAGTAAGTTGTTTCATGGACCCTGAGCTCCTCCTTTTCTCTCTATTTTTTTTTTTTTTTTTTTTAGTGAGCGCTGCATTGTTGGATTGACAACATCCCGTAGTCTTATTCAACATCCCGTAGCCAAACAATGTGATGCCAATGGTGGTAAAGGAAGTGAGCTTTTTTCTGGGGACAGCATTGTTGCACATGTCCTGTAATCTCCTCATTTTCATTTTCTCTGTCAGAGGACTCTTCACGCACAAAGCTCATCCCAGCAGGAAAATAACATATTTGTTTTAAGTCAAGCAAAAGGGTTCTTTGATTCTTGCTCAGGCGATGTTGAAGCCTTCATACATAATTTTGTAGAGTAATAATTTTAATCAATCAAGCCATTATCAAGTCCAAAAGTCGATCGTGTGGTGCAGGCAATGCAGTTCATAGTTTACTATAGGTAAACTCAGACAATTTGTCTGAAACTCCTATGTAATGAATTTATAAAATGCCTGCACCACAGGAAATTTAGTTGTCTTAATAATGTATTATTATTCTGAAACCACAAATGTTCGAGTTTAGAGAGTATACTGCATCCACAAGAACCAGGGAAACATTTTTTTTTCACCTAATGAGAAGGTTTTTCATTACACTGGAATTCTGGATTTGAAGAAGTCTTAAATCTGGAAGATTTAAATCTACCTGAATATTGAAAAAGTAATTTATCTATGTACTGTTCATAATTAATTTGTCTCATCCGCTTAACCTTCTTCTGCAAAACCAACAATCGTCGCCAGGCGGCTCTTTCTTCAAGATTGGAAGAGAATCAGCGGAGTAAGGATTTTTTTTACCAATAGTGTGGACTAGGCAAACAGCGAGGCAGAGGAACAAATCCTTCCCTTATCCAGTACAGTAACGGAATAGCTTCGTACATTATGCTCAGCAAAGCCACGGTAAGATTCTGAACTATTATGATATTGTCGGTTTTATGAGGGAATATAATATATATTCGAAATACACCAATAGTTGTATTTGTATTTTAATTAATTTTTTTGCGTGCTTTTTTTGTTGTTGTTGCAAAATACCGCATCTCAAAGGAAATTGCCTTCCATTCTGCAGGTAACGTCAGCTAGCTTGGTTGCTAATTGACTGTCCAGATAAACGAATGTAAGTAGCCTACTCTGGAATGGAATGATTGAATGAAAGAGTTGAATTTAAATTAGGGCTCAAATCTAAATCAGAATAAATTCATAGGCAATTTACAAAGCAGTTTTTTATTTGGTCGATTAACGTAATATTACTAATTGTAATGTTGCTGTGATCTGACACCCTAAATCCATGTGCAATTCAATACATGTGGGTTAGTGGAACAAGCATTAGAATTTCGTTTGTCTTGAGTCAGCAAAGCCATGGTCCTTCTATTGCAGGTGTTGTGGCACCTGTCCGTTGTCATTTGTTCCGAATTGTTTGAACAAAACAGAATTAAAGGCTACAATTTGCTTGCGCGGAATGCTTTTGTCGGTTAAAAATTGACGAGCGTTTCCTGTAAATTACAAAACGCTAAATTTAGTTAAAAGGCTAAGACGAGATCCAGTTTGTTACAAATTGATGTGTGTGAAGGTACTTTTGTTGCATTTATATAACATAAGTATTGTTGTTATTATTATTATTGCTGTTATTTTTATTATTTGTTTTTTTCTATCGGTAAAGGCTCGGTAATAAGGACACCTATTGTATATTTGTCAGTTGTTCAACAAATGTGTTAAACGTTCCCTGTTTCAAAATTATAGAATAATATACAGATTTTTATATGCAGATTCCATTAGACAGCCTTCAAATACAGAATTTTAGACTCAAGAGAGCATTTCATATAGGTTTAGTTGATTTTAATATAGTTTGTATTGAGTTATGTTAATAGTTTTGTATTGTATTGAGACAAATTAAACATTTAAAATAATGTTGTGGCTCAGACGCATATTTAGTTTAACAATTCGATTTCCTGTGGGTAAGATCAAATTTTCTGGTAATTGTTGTTAATATGTCAGTTATGGCATGTAGGTAGGGTTAAAGTCTTAACCTTAATCTTAGTCCTAATCTTCCCAGAGGAATTAATAAAAAGAAAGTTTAGCATTCAGCCAACATGAAAATCTCAATAAATGCATAAATGACACCAATATAAATGATTTAAAAAAAAAGTTTTAAAATAGTAGTGAAAACATTTAATTAAATATAGGTTTGTTCCGAATCTTGGCTTTGAGGTTATAGGGGAAAAAACGAAAAACAAAACAGTTTTGGTACATTATGCAATATCCACAGTGCTGTACTTAAAGCACACCATTAGTGCTGGCTAGGAAATGATCAATGTCTGAAACCTAAGCATAAAACATTTTTTCACGCCTGACTTTATGAAGATAGATCAAGTACAAAACCTGGAATTAGGCCTCAATAAAATGCAAATAAAACTATCATCTGAAATGTATTTTGATGAGGAACATAACTTTGGAAAACATTATTTCAAACAGATGTTTAAAAAAGCAGAATACGACTTATTCGTGGGAGGTAGTACTGGCTCAAGGCCCAGATCTTGTCCGAATTATTTCCAAAAGCATTTGGGTGTTGTTGTTGTTGTTGCTGAAGTATTCGTTTTAACAAGCAAGCCAACATCTAATCAGCACCTAACATAAAGTTAATTTTGTGATAACTTTTTTGCATTCGGGGGTTTCTGGAACAAGAATGTGTAGTGTTGCCTTTAACCATGTATTTGAATATCAAGGTAAGACGTTATGGTTTTGTGTGAAAGTTAAATATCAACTCATGTGACGTGTTCTGCAGAACTTGATCATTTTAAGTCAGGTTTGAATGTTTGTAAGAATACCTTTTATTATCAACAAAAACACAGTGTATAGGCTAACAATGTGAGACTCTTCTATGAAAACAGCCATCACAGTTACACTTAAGAATAAAATGATTAATCTGTTGTTATTTTCACCCTTTCTATTTAGTATTTGTTTCCTGAACACCATTTCAGAAGTAAAACAATCGGTGACATAGTGAGGATATTAAAAGGGAGGTATTTGTGGAATTCAAACAGAAAGGATTCTACAGTATTGGGCCACCTACACAATCCTCCCACGACATCAGTGGCTTAGGGTTTTTTCACATATCTCTACACTATACAAATGTTTCAACCGGCCATTAATGTCCTTGCTGAGGCTGAAACATCAGCATTGTACTGTAGTGTATTACGTGAAATAATTCTGAAAATGCATTCATTCATGTTATTTTTATTTTAATATAAGAACTTTGGGAGGTGAATTGGGAACTGTAATTGGCAGTAGATTTAATTGTATACCTTGCTGTGTTATGAGGCCTCTGGTGGTGGGACATTTAATTAGGTCTTTGATGTTCTTTTTTGTATGGGAAGTTTGATAGGTATTTTGTTGGTTATTTAGCTACCTAGATGGCTTGAAGAAACAGAATGTACCGGAATTAAATATAACTTGACTGTTGAGAATGTCAAAGTAGGTGCTTATTTCTTGCAAAATAAGGATGATTAGCGCACTGGTAAACAAGAGAACATCACAGACCTCATTAAGTAGGGCTGATTCTGTTCTGTGAATGGCATGTTACCCAGATTTTTGGGGTTAAAAAAAATAGCTAAATGCTGGATTATTCAGCAAAATGGGCCTTTTCAAGATGAGCCTGCAGCTGTTAAAGAAGTCACCAATTCTTAAAACTAGGTGAAGCTCCAGCAGCTTTTAAAAGTAGTTTTAAGAGTCTTTAGGCGATTTAGGTGATAATGATGGTTATAAGAAAAAAGAGTAATAGAAAATACTACCAGGGAGGTTGGAACTGGGTCAAGCAGACGAGACGTTGACTGAGATTAACTGATGTGCGCAGAATATAGTGTAATGTAGGCAGCAAGTCTCGGTTCCACGACAACGTCATCACCATGTTTGGCATTCAGTGCAGTGCAAAGGGAGGTGTTGAAAATGTATTATCTCTTACCCAGAGGTTTTAGTTTGTTTCACCTTTTGTTTTGCAGGACAACGGCGGCTTTCAGTGTACATTAGGCAGATGTACCAATCACACTGAAAAAAAAAAAAACTTTTAAGTACGGGATTCCTAAATGCACCTAATCAGATACATTTACTACTTGATATTGCGCACACATCTTTGTTAATTAGGCATTTAACATTCGCTTAAAATGGTGTCATCAGAAAATGCATGCAGAGAGTGGGGACCAGAAGGACAGTGAAGCCTCAGTTCAGGTCTCTGTACCTCTCAGGCTGGTTGGTAGAAACCCCGAAAGTTAAATGACAAAGGAGTGAGGAACTGCTCCCGAAGTTACTTTGGTGGAGGTTTTCAGTTGTGTTAGCACAAATGACATGCAAAATTCACATTCACACAAAGCTCAGTTAATTAGTCAGTTACTGCCAGTGAATTAGGTTACGCCTGGAAATGTAGTGCTTGAAGAACAGTACTGTACAAAAGGCTTAGGCACATCTCTAAAGTGAAAATTCTTTCAAAAATAATGAAATGAAAAGTTTATTAATACAAAAAATGCAATAAAGGGCATAAGTAAACATTAAAAAAAGCTTAAAATTAAATCGATATTTGGTGTGACCACCCTTTGCCTTTAAAAATGGCATAAATTTTCTTAGATACACTGTCATGCAGTTTTATAAGACAATCGGCAGGTAGATTTTTACTACAGACTTGGACTATTTTGCTTGCTTCTGTCTTTTCAGATACTTCCATTCAGCCTCACGTTGAAGTCAGGGCTCTGTGGAATCCATACCATCTGTTGCAGCAGTCCTTGTTCTTCTTTTGGATAACTAATGTTTGGAAATCTAAAAATTGCTTTTTTCTTCTGACACACTGATGCAGAAGATAGAAATAAACGTCATAGACTACATTCATGTAAAAAAAAAAGCTTGGGTGCCTAAGACTTTTGCACAGTACTGTATGTTTATACCTTTGGGAAATTGTCTACAGGCATTATGGTGATAATAGAAAATATTGCAAGCTAGTTAGAATTTCCCATACACTAACTACATCATAATTCAGAAGTTCTCCAGTCTGGTTCTCCATTAGAGGGGTTCCACTGTGCTGCACAATATATTTAACACTGACAGGTCTTCCGTTCGGCATGGTGAGAGCATTTTGGTTGCCAGCCCTTCTTCCTTGATGAATAATTGCTACATAAACAAGGGCATGCCAGTTCTGGCTCGTCTAGCTCCTCTCCTGGCTTGTGAACTCTGCCTTATGTGTTACTGTGCTGTTAGGAAGAGGAAACGGGAGTTGTACTCAATTTTACCACAGCACAACGGAACTTTAAATTAATTACAGTTATGACTGGTTGTGCTGCCCAGAAAACAGAACAGCAAAGCCAATGTTTTATGTCATGTTTTTAGCTGAATTTTGACACAAGGAGGTTTGAGTTAAAACTTTGAGTGTTGGTGGTGGGGGTGGGGGGGAAAGGCCTTGTGGTTTAAGGAACTGGCATTGCAGCACCAGTTTGCTGATCCCAGAAGGGATGTTGTGGTTACCCGGAGCCATGTTCATAGGGCGGATTGCCTCTGTAAATATCCAGCTGCGTAAATGGATTTGTGCCCAACGCAGATTCTACACTAGGTGTTCAAACTCGTTTTGACAATTCATTGTGTCGTGACCCGGTAATGCCGATTGTGGCATATTCTGAGGGTTAAGCTTGTTGGATTATCCGCCCATTTAACGACAACAAGCGGTCAACCACGTTCAGAAGAGCAATATCACGGCTATGTCCAATGTATTAATGTGTAGTGCCTACCTCTTCGGTTGCCTATTAAATTATTGTAGGTGGTAAAAGTGAACTGTCATATTCAATATATCTCAGAATTGTGTAAGTTTGAAGCTATTATGGTTAAAATTCATTGAATTGAATTATACACATTGTAAAGTGTTTTTACGTATCTTGGGGGGAGATGATTTTGTTAGTCAACAGATCGATCGATATTCTTTGTTGTGCTCCATCCCAAACAGGGGCACTACAGTGCATGACTCTGTCCTTAAGCAGATGCAGGCTGAGAATTCATTATTCCACTGTATCATGGAAACGGATGCCATAGTGAAGGACCTCATGAATAATGCCTGCTGTGCTGCATCACCAGATGTTTTGTTTCCCTTTTATTCACACTTAGGCAAAGACAAAAAATATATCTTGATCGAATCGCCTTCATGGAAATGACTTCTTACCCCAAAGGTTTTTGTGATTATTGGACAGACAAACATTTCTGTAATGCTAGATAGCTTGACTGTTGTAGTAAAAAGACATTGCCCTGTAATTCAGCTAGAATCATATATATGTAGGGTTACTGTACCATTTGGACAAGGGTATGTTGGCAACCCTAGTTAGGGTGAAAGGCAAATTGTTAGCCTTTTGGCATGTTTGGGCTAAATTGCCCCACATACTGTATCTGTACCTTGGAGAAGAGGGTGCAGTGCATGTCCTTGAATCTGAGTCATCTGTTGGGTAAGACTGTGAAAGGATGTCGCAGAGCAGCGTGGGGAGAGCTCACATGATAAGACGCTAGCCACAAGGTTTTTAAAATATTTTGGTAACATTTTCATTCTGCGGAACCTCCGTGGGTATAGTATTACCAAAAATAGGACCGGAAAGCTTGCAAACTGGTCAAAGGGTTTCGATAAAGTGTCTTGTGCATGTCATGAGTGGTAATGAAAATATCCGTTTAAATAATTTCCTTTACACTCTCAGACTTGGTAACTACTTTAGTCTAAGACAACAAAGAGAACTCAATTTTTCCCAGCTCCAAAATTAACATGACGGCTGCTTTGCACATGGGGCAGTGTTTTCACATTTGTTTTCACTTATTTGTGATTTGTTTAACCCGGAAAAAAAATAGCTCTTTATTACTATAACAGGATCCCAATTCAGAGTATTGAAAACCGCAAAATAAGCTTAACACTATAGATAATTCCAAAAATATCAGTTAATGTCATGTTCTTATTATGTCTGAACTCTGGGGCTTGGAAAATAGAACAAGGAATCAATAGTGATCCCTAATTATCGTCGTCAGATTTATCACTACATGTACTTGTGAATGTTTTGCATCTCATTTTGAATATTTTTCTTCAACTATGAGCTGAGGGTAGACTTCCTTTTCTCTCCCTTTTCATCGTCACACTGTGACAGCACTGTGGCAGCTGAGCTAAGACAACCCCTGTTGCTGAGAGAGCTATGCGCTAACCTGTTTACTGAGCATAATAATAGCCATAAACAGCCCGAGGAAGGGAATGCAGTGCTCGGAGAGAACAGTTTAATGATTCTGCAGGGGGAGGGGAAACCAAAGAAAACAAAGCAGAAGCATGAGTTAAGCACGGATTCTTTGATATATGTATAAATTACAAGCATAAGGAAAACAAACAATGGTCTAGACCAGTCCCCAAAGTCTTGAATTAGTGGCAGCCATATGGTGTGCCAGAAAAGACAGGAGGATGCAGCACTCTTTCCTTGTAATCATCATAATAAACCGTTTCAGACCAAATCCACCAGTGTTCCCGTTGTGGGATCTGGGGGAGTGGATTCTCGAAGTTTACTTTTTAGCCCTTGTGAACTACTCCAGGAAATTGTGTTTTTGTTTGTTTTTTTTCCTCCTTCTCCTTCTTTTTTTCTCAGAACAGCTGGCACTTTACAAGGACACAAATAAAAATCAGTAACATATCTTGGGCACTTCATTGTTGTGTGCTCTCAGTCGGAGCATGCTATTGAAATCCGTAACATTTAACTAATAAAGACCTAAGATGTCAACTTTTAGAGAAATAATGAAAAATAAATAATGCTAGGGTTATACATTTTAAACAGACATTTTGTGCATCTGTAATTCTGTGGCCTGGGTGCACATGTGTATGGTTTAATGTGAGGTGGCTGGATTTAAAGTAGTACCTTACAGAGTGCCGTGAGTTTGACATGGTGCCTGATATCCATTGGCTTCTTTAAATACCGCTGCAGTATGATTCCCCAAAGTTCTCTACTAAGTTAATAATTTATGTCCTTCATGACATTTATACGTCTGGGAAAAAAACCCAAAAACGTGATGTCTAACCACACCAGACACTTACACAGCACAATTAAGTGTTTGATTATTTATGGCATGAATGTATGTAGTTTTGCTTGTTAGGTGGTCTTTGTAGTGAGATGGTTACTCAGATCCCCACACATGCAGCGGAGTTGAAGCCAGAAGTGAGATCAGTGGGTCAGAATGGTGGTAGGATGGAGTCGGGTGGAAGGAAGTACCGGGTAGTTTTAAGTGGGCCGCACATCCTCCCAGCACAGAGAGCCGTTCCTCTGTCTCAGGGTTTCCTGTGTGTTTTTAAGTTCAGCTCAAAACAGGCATTGGATTGGAGCTTCGGTGCGCTATGCATGCAGTGCCAAGAGACGCGGAATTCTGTGCCAATCAGCGTAGATTCAAAGTCCAGCAACAGGAGTAGCTCAACAGCTCTCCACTTAGTACTCTTAATAATCTCAATAATGGAAGTGCAGTACAACTAGATGAACCGGATGTACCAATACACTATCTTCTGTGGTTAAAATACATGGGCATGCCCTAATATGCATGCTACCATTCCTTAAATTGTAATGAAAGTCTGGTTAAATACTCATAAATTTAAGTCAGTGTCTTCAAACGGTCTTATGACTAATTCAGACAAAAAGACGGACATAAAATATCCCATTTTAAACCAGTGTTGTATACATCCTAAGGGACATACTGTAGTTTCACAGTTCCCTATCTACCCGTGTTCTGGCTTGTGTCCCCTCTGTATTCCTGCACAGTCACGTCCAGAAACTGAGAAACATAAATAACATTTCTGGACTTAGTTAATACTCCTCTGATCATTTTTGGTGGAGAGATTTCCCAAGTCTCACTTATCTCAGTCGTTTACTGATCTCATTAATCCAGAACTAGATCATTTGGTTCTGTGTTTGGGTCACAGGGCTTTGTGTTTATTTATATTATATTGATTAGTACTGACAAATTGCGCCATATGAGCTTACATCGTTCCCACGCTTCTAGTAGTCTTTCTAGCCTGCTGCCACTGTGGGCCAGGCTGTGAAACTGCATTCTATATGGTTAGCCAGAATAACTCGGCTTGGTGTCACTTCCTGTGTTATCTTAAAGGATGAAGATTGTCGGACTTGTCGTTTGGAAAACTCCTGCTTCGCACTCCCTAAAATAAAATGTAGGCTTGTGGAGGGTTTTCACGTACATTGTGCCTTGGATTTTCGTGTTCATGAATGTAAGTTCAAAGACTTAATATCTCCGGGAAAGGAGGGAAAGGAAATGCGCTTATTATTTGCCACACTAAATCAAGGCCAATATACAGTCAACCACATTTATAAAGATCATGGAGTTAATATATTCCTCCATTATTTTACCTTATGTTACTTATTGTCGTAGCAGGGGTTCTCCAGTATGGGTATTTAAAATATATATATTTTTTAAGTAGCTAATATGGCAGGATGTATGAGATTAGTGTGCAGTAGTGTACAATGCCTGTTTTGTATCTGGCACGTATGTTGACTTTTCCTAACCTCCAGTTCCTCTGAGGCAATGTCCCACGTAAAGGGCGGTTCTACTATATGTATAAACAGTTATTCATTTTATAACTGCTCTTTCACAGTGGTCCAACCCTTAGGTCTTGAACTATAATAACAATGTTATAATAATGTTAGTTTCAAAGCAAGCTAAAATCAGACCATTCACTCCGCTGACACTTCCTGATTACAACAGATGTCATGTTGTACGTATCATGTTTAATTTTATTTCAGTGGGAAAAAAAACAGTGAAAAGCTTGAAGGAGAGATGAGACTCTAAATGTGTACATGAAAGTTTAAGTCTTGACTTGGGTCTTCTCACTCAGCGAATACAGGGACAGATTCGTATTGGGCCAGAGATTTCTGGTAAGTGGTCGCTTGTGTTGCATCACTGAGCTCTGAACCGTGTGATTTAGACCCAGTTTCCTGATTCTGGAACCCAAAGGAAAATCCAGGGATTATCCAGGGTTCACCAAATCTGTCCGTAAAACAAATGGGGCGTGATAGAGGTGTTTATAAATAGTTGGTTTGAATGTATTTTTTCATCCCTTCCTGGGGTGCTATTTGACGTATGGCTTTGTGACGGTATCTAATTATAAATAGTCCAAACCGTATGAAACATAATGGAGACGTTTTATGGGTGTGTTTAGAGGGACATTAAATCCATTTGGACTTTATGATTGGGGAATCGCTTGGACAGTCGCTGACCTCTCTGTGCTCCTAACTGCATTGGTGGCTTTCACAGACCAAAGCCTCTTTTGCAGAGGGGAAATAAAATGCCCTCAGTTTGCAATTTGACATCGGCTAAAGTGCAGATGGATTGAGAACACACTAGAGTTCCATCTTTGGCTCCAGTTAGCTATTTGAATAATGTGTTGCAGTGTAACCTCAAGTCGTCCCTGTTGCATATTTTACAGCCTTAGAAAAAGAAAGAATTTGGCCAGAGCAGCACAGGCATGGTTTGTGCTGTAAAAAAAAACCCGTAAACAAAACAAGCTGTGTTGCTCTGCAAAATGAATATGAAAATATCTGTTATTAGACATCATTCCAGCCGGGGAAAGGGCTCAGGAAGGGCTTCTATCCTTAGTTTCAATGGAATAAAATTGTAATGAAACTCCACCCTTTTACTTTCAGATATGCTGAAAGTCTCCAAAAGACAAACCCTAAGACATGTATATTAAATATGTATACATTTAGTATGAGTTCTGCATGTTTGATTGTTACACTGTTAATGTAATGGCCCTCCTCCCTCAACTTGTAGGCTGGCAGCGACTGAAATTACTCTATTATTCTACAGCCTGTTTGAATCTCATTAAGGAGCATGTCCTTAGATAACTTACGATGCTGTCTGTCATCTGAATGTATTTGTTGTTAGGAATGGTCTTAAATGATCCCCTTCTGCTTCAGGGAAAAAAACACAACATGTTAATGTGTCCAGATTAAAATACCAATTAGATTTGATTCTTAAATCGCCCTAAGTGATTTCATTGAGGAAAGTTAACATGATTTATTCCTAAATTTTTATGCATGTAATATCTATTAAGTCGCTCCTGTTAACATTGTTGTCAAAAATGTATTAGAGAACAGCGTTCTATTAATGACACAATATTTCTTATAGCCTAATTTATCATTTCTTACCTTGTGTTTTATGTGCATCTAAAACAGCCATTCTGCTGGCTCTTTGAGGTCTGTGACAATATTTATGTTTTATTTAATGTGACCTTATCTGTTTATTTGTTCTTTTGGATATAATTTTTTTTCTTCATTCCGCTTTATTTTAGGAGTAGTACTTTTATTTATCCCCCATGAAAATTACAGTATTGGCAAATGAACATTGTACAAAGTTAAAGTTGAAATATATATTTTGTGTCTCTCATACCAAGAAGAAGGTTGTATTGGGGTTTTATGGTCATTGATTGTGGTCATTAGAAATTCATGTATACCCTGACCTTTGTAAGTATATGGAATTTCCAATGATGTTCTGTCACATGTCTTCAGCTTACTGAAGCAGATCGATGTGCTTGAAAAGACAGAGAAATGTCTGTCATCTGTCATAACCGCTCATCGCAGTTGGTTTTATTTGTGAAATTCCTCAGTTCTAGCAACAGGCGTTAGCGAAACCCGCTATCCCAGAACACCACTGCATATCTCCTGTTGTGTTTTTTTTATTTTAAATCTGCCTTAAGGCCTATTCAATAAAAGGTAGCAAAGCTTGAATTGTAGAGGTAAAATAAGCATTTGGATGAAACGCTGTCGGCGCCGTGATGGAGTAGTTAACCCTCGGCCCAGAGACATAGTTAAATATATTACAAAAGCTCTGTTCTGGTAACTTTAACTTGCATTTTGTGGCTGGGATCTTATAAAATTGCCCTGAGCAGGCCATATTGTATATTTTAAACTAATATAAACTATTTATAATTTTATTAGTGCACTAAAACAACAAAAAGAAGAGGGACGCCTGTCCATAACATGAATCGCTTTGTTATACACAATTTCATAACTAATACACTGCGATGAGTTATAAAAATCCAAAAAATTATAATGTTTATTAACATTTATTAATTTAATAACAATAAATTTGGAGAAATTATGAGGGGTGTTTTGAAGCACTCCAGGCTTGACTGGGTTAGGTTCCAAATAGCGTTGTGTATATTACTACCCTGAATGTGTTGAACCGCAGTAAACATAATCTAACATGAGCACAACAGATCCAGGCCTGCATGTAGTAATTAAGCTGAGGACTAAAGCATTGTTGAAAGACAGCAAAACACAGCATCACTGGAAGTAAAAATTGTGCTTCTTACTCAGGAGAGCTGTTTGAGATGTCAGGGCACAGAACTCTGTGAGGATCTTGTGACTCTCACGTTCAGCATCTGAAAAAACTATTTTAATATTCACAGTGATTGATGAGAAAACACAAATTGGATTGTAGGCTATGATGTTGATTATTTCAGTGCAGTGCCAGTCCTCATCATTAATCGATTATCATTTTCCATTTGGCTCAATAACACATAACATATTTTGTCTGTGCTCTTGAAGACAGAATGGATTTGAAATAACTTATTCTGCATGACACCATGTCAGTTATAACTTTTGAAAGGTACACAGTTAATTTGGGTTTAAACAGTTCTCCTTTCAAATTTTGGTAGTTTCTAGTTAGCTAAATACTGTTTGTATGAAATTATGTAATAATGAATGCAAATTTTCCCCAAATAATTTATTCTAATGGATTTTTAACGGGCAGCTGAATTTGTTATAGATATCTTACCTTTTTTAACTAATACTTTCTTTCTGTTTACTGAACACCAGAGTGCAGTATATATCATAACACAAGTTTATTAGCATTCATAATTAACTAGCATTCATGAGTAGTTAAGTTACTTGGTTTATAAAAGTACACAGTGTTAAAACTATTTTTTAAAACTTATTCTAGCATTCTAAAATAAATATTCTAGTAATTCTAAAAGTAATTCTAGTTATATTCACAGTGACAATTGTCTCAGAATGTAGTGTCATCAGTGACATATGTCTAAATGGGCTACACTTTTAAGTAGGCCTATCAACAATTAATTAACTCTAAATTTAGCATGTAACTGGGGGGAAAAAACCCCAGATAAAGGCACAGTCTGAAATGCCCTTTTCAGAAATGCAGTTAGTTTGTGCCTGAGCTGTAACAATGTTGCGTTGTGACCATACCTGTGGGCTGGGGAAATGCTGGGACAGTGCAGGCACTGTGGCATACACGTTTTCATCCACACCCCGTTGGCTCAATACAGGATGCCATAATGAACCTTTTGTTTGGCTTGGAATTCTCAAAATGCAAAATGGGGCTTCAAGTGTTGCTTTTCACGAAACAGAATAAAACTGGATCTTTGTCCAGAGAACATAAATATGTCGGATATAAGTTTATCCAGGGCCTGGTTTAAATAGGCCATTGGTGATCGCTCTGAACAGGAGATATTGCAGATTCATCAGGGCTCTGCCTCTTTGTAAGTCTTTATAATGGGACTGCGCCTCACTATAACAAAGGTACATTAGATTACATGGGTGGCATTTGGAGCTTTGCATTTCGAAGTTCATGTAAATGATTTTCAATTAATTGGTGCAGGGGTACATTGTTATATGTCAAGATGTTGACTGAAATCAGGAATATAAAGGATATTTGCTGAGGTCATTTAGACTGGGACCAAATAAACAAAAAAACAAAACAAAAAAACATCGAATAAAATTGTATTTAATAGTGCTATCATTTTTTGTAAGTAAACAGAAAACACTATTCAATTCTAGGTCCCAGCCTCAGAATAATGGTCCCTTTATTTGTTTAGTGTTCCAAGTCACTGCAGTGCAAGTCGTGAAGCTGGATGCTTAAGGAACACTCATGCCAGAGGAGTTTAACACTCACCTTTGCCCCTCCTACCTGGACTAGCTCTGCAACAGGATATGCAATCACTTGTTTACCTTCTGAGTTTCTTCTGAGTCAGTTCTTAACAATGAGTGAGAGAGTGAGAAAGAGACTGAAAGGTCTGTGACTGGCTTGTGCGGTTTTGTTGTATTTATTAGCTTTTTGCTTAAGGAGGTTAAGTCAATATACACTCCATGGTTAAGCAGCATTAATTAATTTTCCCATATCAATTTAGTCATAAGGATGAATGAAGGGAGTCACTCACATACACGCGCACACACACACACACACGCACTCACATTCACACACACACACACACACACATTCGCACACACTCACACACTCACATGCACACACACGCACTCGCACACACACACATTCACACAGACACACACACACACTCACACACACTGACATGCACTCTCACACACACACACACACACACACACACACACTCACATGCACTCACACACACACACATACACACACACACACACACACACGCGCACACACCCATGCACACTCAGACATTATACGCTTTTAGTTCTTTATGTTGTTTTAAGTTAGGCTTTGATGAACAATATGTAGGTAGATACACATCAGTGTGCTGTGATTTTCTTGTCAGAGGATGGCTTCTCAGTGGCATCTATAATTGCTTAGGCTGAAAAGCTATGTTAGTATGCCTGCTGAAAATGGATAAAGTCTCATTTAAGCTCCTGCTGTGAAAATAGAAGTCTCTATTTGCTCTCCCTGGTGTTGTTTGCTGTGTTTTTTTAGAGAAAGGAAAACTGCAGTGTAAAACTAGTTGAGTAAGACAAAAATTGAGCAGTAGAATAGAGTATCATAGTATAGATTGGAAAGGAATCTAACCATTCCTTAAATGTTACTGGGAAAGTGAAAATTCCAGAAGCCCATCTCCAGGATGTGCAACATCACCATGGCAACTGCTTGGAATCCTTTTGTTTAGGAATGTTCCCAGGTAGATGAGTTGTTCCGGTCCTTGGCT
>JAOVYW010019500.1:3329-25853 GCA_025775045.1 Hiodon tergisus | reverse complement strand
TGTTTGTTAGAATGTTTGTACTGTTGAGACAGAGGAGGTCGGACAGTTATGGATCTGGGAAGGTCTGGGTACTTGAGCCTCACCGAAGAGACCAGCATTCCGGAAGTGTGGAGTGAATGAAAGTAAAACCCCAGCTGTAAAAAAGAAAAACAAGTTTTAGGAAGGCTTTTTTTTTTTTTTTATCACTTTTGTGATTGCACCAGTGTTACACTTACCGACAGATCTCACTAGTGTCAGTAATGATGACTTCTTTTGTGGTTCCTGTGACCACAAAAGTGACTTCCCTTTGGTATGGTTGTCTGCTCAGTCCTTTCTTGTGCTAGCGTGACAGCAAGTTCTTGCCCCACAGTGTGAACACACTCAGTGGACAGCATGTGCATTGCTGTGCAGCTATTTTAAAACCTTACATTACAGTCCATTTTTCACCCAGCGTTTTTTTTTTTTTTTCTTCATTTATCTCACACAAAATAAAGAGTAGATAGCCAAGAATCTCGGCTGGCCGGTTTTAGTCATGATGTAAGAGGGGTGGCAGAGAGACTGAATGTCTACTCATTTGTTTTCCTCCCTTTTAAAAAAATTGAATCGCGGTTGTTAGCAGCCTTGCTGCTGTAAATCATGCCCCGGTCAGTAGGTTGGGCCCCAGCCCAACAAACACGCCTAAAAGGACTAGGGGCGGGGTTAGTGCAATAGAGGAGTGGGGGATTTATGAGAGTGGAAGAACCTAGATGCCGTGCAAAAGAGCCTAGATGCCGGGGTACTCCACTTCAGTGGAATTGATCTGCTCTGGTCCTGAAGCAATAGTCCGGTCCGGAAGTTGACACCTGCTCAATTTCATGCTGCATCCTATGTGATCTAATGTGGCAATTGCTGTGAAGGGGTTACTTGCCAGCACATTTTTGCTGGCTCACTGTGGTGTGACTTAGGCCACTATTAACTTTTAAGAGAAAAAGAAGACCTTCAGTTAGTATAGTTTCCACAGGTCGCCGTTGGAAAACTATACATCTATATCTACTCTGAGACATATGGCTGTTTGACTGCCTGAGTCTTCATCGAGTTAATTATTTATCTTGCCAGGAGGTTGTGCCTTGGTGTGGCAGTTAAGGGACTTGGGTTTGATTCTCACTCCGGAGTCCAGTGTGCCAAGATGCGCATGATGGTGACCCTTCAAGAGGCACCCTCTGGGGCTTTAAATCCTGAAACGTTATTTCATGCCCCCGCCCGTCCCAGAGAGTTACACCCTCCCTCAGTGTTCCTCAATAAAACTCGTCTGACAAACGTGATTGAAAGCCACTCAGACCTGGAAGCCGGACCCTCAGAAACGACGGATAAAACTGGATAAAATACCAGCGCCCTGGCAGCTTTTTGCCAATCCAAATTAAAAAGTTAGAGTGGCTGGGCCACGGCCGCCCCCCCGATAGCCATATTTCAGCCTCAGACACTGTATTTCCCTTTGACAGGGGCGGTAAATCTCGCTGCGTTTTCTCAGCATAAACTGTTATTCATCAGATGGGTGGGTGGGAAGGCCAATGGGCCGGGCGTAAATACTCCAACAAGCTCCGGCGTTCATGTTGCATGCATGTGTATCTCGCGACTGAGTGAGGAAAAGTGTGGAATCAGGGTCAAATTTGCCCTGATATGAGGGATGAATGTTTTAGTTTGCATCTGCGAATACTTGATTATTACCAACCGATCCATCACTCAACTATTCGATTCATTCATCCTGTAGACCGACTTTATTTCTACAACTTGACTGAAATGAAGAGAAAGCGAGAAATGGGGGGGGGGGGGCGTTCATAATCAAAAAGCATTCAATTGTTCCTAATGACCACGTATTACTTAGCCAGGTTGGGACTGTAGGGCAAAGTGCTTGTCTTTCCAGCTAGCTCCAGGCTAAGCCAAAGGCAGCCGAGCAGTGCCTCTCACTTGGATGGAAAGCAAACATCCGTGACCTGGAAAACCCGCTGGGTAGCAACACTCATACGCTACTAGCTTCAGCAGCAGGATGCCAGTCCACCACCACCCTGGAACCCCCACTTATCCCAGGTGTCAGAAGCCCTGACATCATCCTCCGTTTTTCCCCCCGTCTTTTATCGGCTGCGTCGTGTCAGTTGCCGGGCAAAGCAGCGCTTCAGCCCCCGCCCTCCCTTCCCCCCCACTGTCATGGAATTGAGGTCAGAGCCGCACCGTTGACAGTCTTTGAACTGCCTGAGAGTTTCTCGCACGCGGAGACCTGTGGGGGGCGCTTTGTTGTGACAGAAAGCTCAGCAGGGGTTTGGTAGGAGGAGACAACTAAAAAAAACGAGAGACAGAAACAGAAAGAGAGGTAGAGATAATAAATAAAAGAGACACCATGAGAACATATATGTATAAGTAATCAAATAAATAACATCCATAATATTTCAGGATATATGAATAAACCACAGGATTTAAACATGGTCAAAGAGAGAAAAAATATATTCCATCCACAAAAGTTAAGAGCTTGTAAAATGTAAGGTTTTCCCCATTAAATTTTTCAAGCATTTGCTTTTTAAATCAGAACTAAACTAAAGGCTTTTTCAGTGGAAAACTCAATAAGCTGACAGCAATCATCAATTAAACCCTGATTTTAATTGACCTTAGCTCTCCCAGAAGACCACATTATATCTGTAGTGTAAACAAAATGAACGAAGGCCTGGGACTTTATCCAATTCTGACTAACTGTGGTTAATTTGTCATGCCTGTGTACAAAGGTGTGCAAAGTCCAATTATATCAGATATCAGCACCTATCTGTTATCAACCCAACACTCATTTTGCAGACCTACCACCACAGATATTGTTAAATGATTTCTTTCTATAGTAACAATGAAAAATTGCCTTTATAGCAGACCTGTGGGATAAGGCTTTTTTTCAAGATCAACATTGGAAAAATGTTGGCAAGACTTATTCATTTATTTAATTTCAAGTTGTTCTTGAAGCTCCACAGATTCTCAGATGTATTGAGAACCGGTTTTATGTATTGCTGAGAACATACTGCAGATGGGCTTTCCTTCATCCCTCTTTTTTCACTGGAAAGGGCCACTATCAGTGATAACGATTTATGACAGCTCATCCAGTCATCCACAAAAATGACACAGTGATAAGGGAGTGTGGTCTATGTCTGCCTCTGGAATGACTGACCAAGAAGAAAGGGCAGGGACATGAATCAGCACCTGCACGCAGAAGATGTGGGGCTGGGGAGGGAGGGACTACCTTCCTTCCTACGCTGTTTCCCAAAGGCCTATCTACAGCTGTCATCAAGTCTTGCTGTGATGAGTGAGGCTGGCACTGGCAGGAAGTTGTTTAGGGATTAAACTTAATGAGGGCGTGGCAGCTGGGAGGATGCTGATCAGTTCCGTACTCTTTGCCTCTATACCTTAGTAACATAACAGAAAAAGTACTGGAAGGGATTAAGAATTGGACCTTGACTAAGAAGGTTACAAATAATTCCTCCTTTTGCTGAGGGGGGTGTAGTCCAGAACATGAAAATGCAACCCATAACCCTCTGCAATCCTCAGCGTACTAAGAATCCTTGTTTTATGCTCTGGTGATTGTCATTGGGGCCTGGACCCCAGAGAAAATGAGAATAGGACATCTTGTTGGAACTTCAGATAATAAGATTTTGTGAATAATGTGAGACGCAAATCACTATCAAAATACGCATTTGAGTTATAAATGTGAACTTTTTTGCCATCCTGCGACCCTTTATTTTTTCTGTGAGATTATTGAGAAGCTTGATTTGCTTTAAAGTTTCAGCTGAAGAACAACTTTTGAAGACCCTCTGGAAGTATTTTTCTCCCAAACGAATAGCAGCAAACTAAATCACATCTTAGCAATGTCAAAGCAACAAGAAGCTTCTGTTCCTCTGAGGTTTCCAGACTCTATCTAGACTGCCCTGTCTTTTAAAAGTAATTTAAAATTTTGGGGCAAACAACTTCTCCCTTAACTGAGGATTATCCAGTTGGTAACCTTTATATAATAACTAAAAAGAGGCTGTAATACTCTAGGAGCAGTTTCCTAGCTGTCTAATATTTCTGTGACATCCCTTTACATAAGACAGATACTCACTCTAGGCAAAAATAATGAGTTCTTAACACAATTAGTTGCTTTGCAGACACTTGTATCCAAAGTAACTTGGGGTGGGACTTTTGGGCCACACGTTTGTCACCTTAACCACTACGCCTGCCCTATCCAAAGCAACGTTAACATGATTACATTATTCAGTGACACCCAACATTAGTTAATGTCACTTCAACACCCTAACAAATACTTCTACACCTAACAAATAAATCCTTAAGAGACCCGTACAAACTGTTATTTTATTAAACAGAATGGCATATTAGTACAATACCTCTAGATACAAGATATACCATCTTACCATCAACAAGCTTTTGATTAAATGAAATCTCTCACAGGTTTAAATATGATGATGCTGGTGGTGTTGGCATAGGCTAATCTCGTTAATTTTAATTTCATTTTTTGGTTATGTTTATTTCATTGTTTGGTGGACAAATCACCTGGATTAGCTGGGTATTTTGCTATGTTTAGTGTGTGGGTTAAGTATATTTTCTGGCAGACCAGTTTTGTTTGTGTTTCCAGAGGTACAGTATGTATCATCTGAGAGAGGCGGAGCATTTGTTTTGGGGACACTAATAGATAATGGCATCTGGCTGGAAACATTAACAGCTGAGGCCCATGGTTGATTTATTAGTCTTTGCCATTTCAGTCGTTCCCTTAGTATCCAAAACCCTTGAACGTGCTTCTACTAACCAATTCTCTCACTTCCTCTCTAAGAATAATCTCCTGGACCCTCATAAATCCGGTTTCAAAACCAAACACTCAACCAAGACAGCCCTCCTCTTCATTAGTGAAGCACTACGTTCTGCTGGAGCAGAGGGAAACGTGTTGGTCCTATTCCTCCTGCTGCCTTTGACACTGCCAATCGCCAGACCCTTATCCACAGACTGTCTAAGGCATCGCTCTTGCCTAGTTTCTGGTTGCTCTTAACAGGTTGCCTGGAGAGATACTGTCTTTGCCCTGCATTACCTTACTACAGGAGTGCCCCAGAGCCCAATACTAGGCCCTCTGCTCTTCTCTTTATACATCCCTAGGCAAAGTAATCTCTGCTCACAGGTTTTCTGAACACTGTTACACTGATGAAACTCAATTTTTCCTCTTGTTTCCTACTCAGACTTAACATGGCCATATCAGAACTATTTACTTCCCAACCAAAAACACCTGGATGTCTGCATCTCAGTGGAATGCATCACAGTCACTTCAATCCGTATAGTCCAGAATCTGGGAGTCACCCTGGTCCTTGATCTGTCCTTCAATAACCATATCGGTTCAGTGGCTTAATCCTGCAGGTTTGTCCTCAATAACATTAGGAGGATCTGTCCATTCCTCACAAAGCAATCAATACAGCTGTTAGCCCAGCTACTGGTGATCGCCTAGACTACTGCAATTCAGTACTGGCTTGCCTGCCAGCCTCCTTGACTAGACCTCTCCAATTAATTTAAAACTTTGCTGCCCAATGGAAGTTCACCAACACTAGTTCCCTTCTCATCAAACTTCGTTAGCTCCCTGTTGCAGTTAGAATACGTCAGAAGATCCTCACCCTCACCCACTAAATTTCCATTGGATTAGCTCCTGGCTACCTATGTACACTCATCTGACCTAACACACTCATCTTGCACTAATCATCTGACCTCACATCCAAATGGTGGAATGCCCTGCCTAAGACAGAAGATCAGATGCCTCTGCTGCCTTCCAGAGGAAACTAAAAACAAACCTCTTCCAGCAACACACCACAATCCTGAATCTCTTCCCAGGAAATGACTTCTAATCTTTGAATTTGATCTTGATTATATTGGTTGTATGTTTGCATAGCTTTGTATATTATCTCTTTTGTAGCACTTGTTCTTTATAGCTACTTCCAGCACTTTGGGCAATTGGGCATGGTAACCCCTAAGGTTAAAGTTATATACCCTAAGGTATTCCGTCAGGATAAAAGCATCTTCTAAATATCTAAAATGTAAAATGTAAACCAGAAAATCCTTCAATTCAA
The DNA here is from genome assembly GCA_025775045.1 of Hiodon tergisus. NCBI lineage: Eukaryota > Metazoa > Chordata > Actinopteri > Hiodontiformes > Hiodontidae > Hiodon > Hiodon tergisus. The sequence goes on along the minus strand of JAOVYW010019500.1, from coordinate 19,770 downwards.
ATTTTGGTACGCAATACAAGGAATGATGAATAACTAGCCTCCTCAAATCCTAATCACATTTCAGCAATCTCGCTCCTTCACACTTCACAGGCTACCAACCCACTCAAGAGGTTCAGCACCAATTGGCGAAGCGGTATATCCCTTTCAATGGCACTGACAGCATGTAATCACCTGTGATGCCGATGTCAGACATTTGTTAGCGATTAGCTGAGAGATGCCCTGTTGATTTACCTAGAGCCTATCAATACCCAGCCTTTTTTTTTTTTGCAGTGCATGTGCTTTCTCAGTCACAATCTGTGAATTACTTGAGCTGGATTTTAATCTGTTACTAGTTCACAGCGCTCAGTCTGCACTCATGTGAGTACCATTACCATTAGTCACTCATGAGGCCCTCCCTTTTTTATGGCGATTAGTTGCTAGCCTCTCCTATGGTTTTTGGTTGCACAGTTTGCATCCGTTGTGCTTGGAGCATCGCGCCTTAGTTCATGGGGTGACCATATAATCGCTAGCTGCTACATTCCTTATCCTTACACAGAATTATCAGTGATTACCCTTCAATGGGCGTAAAGGGATTCAAGATTATTGAAAATGTGAACCAACGAACCTTCAAGACTTTAGAGATATCAAAATTAAAGATAAGGAAAATTTTGCTTCCCATGAGTCTTTACTGAATGAACCTTTAATGTTGCTTCTCTTGTTTAAGCACAAGGACTGTTCTCACAATCAGTCTTTCAGTCTCTTCCACAGAGGAAAGAAATCCCTGGCATCTCTGCCAAGGTGAGGTTACATATATTTTACTCACATCTTTTCATTGCAGAAATTACTGCAGGTTTATCTTCATTGTTATGAAGAACGGCAGACGTGGCCAATAACAGTTAGAACACGGCAAAGCTCCTGATTTGGTACCGACGCATGCTTCAGGCTTGATTATATTTTTATGTCGGTTATTTAAAGGGTTTAAACTAAATATCAAGTTTTAATCACATATTTTTTCCAAAATGTATCTTCTTATATTTTATATTTGTTCATTTTCGAATTTGTTTCCTGTAACTGTGTCCCATCTTGTTAGGCACACGTATGCTTGCCTCACTGAGATTGTGTACAACCCGTACAAGAAGTGTCATTGCACCTTAGAGTCAAAAGAACAGCGCAGCAATTGCTCCCCAGAGAAACGAACATTGAGGGAGGATCTTAACTATCAAGAAAATTGTTTCTCTTGTCAGAGGTTGTCCCTTGTTTGTGGCAGTTAACGGATGTGGGTTTGATTCCCAGTCAGGGGTCTTGCATGCCAAAATACATTGATTGCACTTGGATGGGCAGAATAGACTCATGTTGTTATCCATGTCTCAGCTATTACTATCTCTCAATAAGACATTTAGACCATATATTTATTTTCCTCTCAAATTCAATAGCTTTAATGTTGATTAAATCTATATCGCTGTCACTAGAAAACTTCATTAAGTCCTGTAAAAATGTTTAAAAATGCATATATTAAAATAATAATTAAATATTAGATTAAAAGTAATGTTTGATTTAATTTCCCAGAAAAAGTCATGTGAAGTGAATTGTGTATTTTAAACCGCATTAACTTCCTCTAAATGGGTACTACTGTCGAAACGCCAGGAGTTGAGAATCTAAATGCAGTACCTTAAATGGGGGGTCCAAAATCCTGAGGCAGGCAAAGGGTCATGCACCAGTCAACTGGGCAATATGGAGAATCCAGAAATCGGTAGTCAAAGGGGTTTGACTGTTACTAGGGACAGCAAACAAGACTTCTAAACAAAGGAGTAAAATAAAAGGGGTATAAATGCAAAGGACTGGTAAACAGTGAGTGAACTAGGGATAGGTGAAAACAATAAAATATTTACTAGGGATCAATTAACATGGAAAGATTATGAAAGACAAAACCAAAACTCAGAGGATAGCAACCTCAGTACCCCAATCCCATGGCATGAAAGTACCCCCCCCTTCCCATGGGCAGCACCCAGCGCCTCCTACAAGGTCGGTGAGCTGGAGACCCCAGTGGAAGTCAGTGAGGGATCGAAGATGAATGAGGCTGGGATCCAGGAACGCTCCTCTGGACCTTAATCCTCCCAATCCACCAGGTACTGTAGACAACCCCTCCAGTGTCGGAATTGGAGTAGGGACAGGGCTGTCGTCCAGTTCAAGGAGTGGCCGAGAGGCATCAACAGGACCGGCAGCAGGACCGGTGTGCAGGATCAGCGTGCAGGACCAGTTTAGACAGTATTGACTTTAGGAGCGACATATGGAATGAAAATGCAGAGGTAACTAGAAAAGGTTGAGTTGTGGAATCCATCCATGCTAGCTTATGTGAGTGGGTGCTGCAGCAACAGAGCTTAAACCTCCACTGAACGGCAGTAAAAGTTTGCAAAACCTGGGAACCTTTGGAATTCCTTGATTGACTGAGGTTGGGCCCACTTGGTGACAACCCTCTCTTCACAGACTATAACTTTCAAAATGGGCAGGGGTGGGTTTAGGTCATCCTCCAAACCTCTTCTTTAAAAAAAAACTTTGATTGTTGGCTCTGAGTGTGGTACCATTGGCAAAACCACACACAGGTGTGCAACATGTCCCCCCCTGCTGTTCATCATTATAGGTGATCAAACTAGGAATAGGAACACCAATTTTCATGAGTGTGTTTTTAATAGTGAAACCCCTCATGGGTTTGGTTAATAAAAACAACTTATTAGTGTCCTCTTTTTCCTGGGAAAATACATGTAATGTAAATTGTGTTTAGAACTTAACTGTATTTACAGTGTACCATATATATTATTGTGTTGTATTAAATTAATATTTTATGCAACTAATTTTGAAAGTTTTGTCGTGTCTAATATAACTTACTTAGCGTATGTTTACAGTGCCATTTTCATGGTTGCACTGTCCCAGAATAATGGAATACATTTGTTCAATTAGCTTTCCTGATGGCGGCAGGGTCCTGAGCGTGTCATTATTCTGAGGGATCACCAGCAGTCAGACCCTATTTGGCATTTCAAAAAAATTTCCAAGTACAATTTCCAAGTACGATGTAATTCAAAGCCACCACTTTAAGAACATATTGTTTAAATATATTCAAATACGTCAATGGATGATGACAAATGCCATTACGATGCATCCAGATAAACAGATTATCCATCGATAATAATTAATTAATTAATTAATACATTTTTAAAAACTACACAATTACGGCGTGCTTGCTTGTTCAGATGCATCGTAGTGGCATTTGTATATATATATATACTCTGTAAACATTTTACGGATACCACGGAGCGCAAATCCAGGAGAGTTAAAGCAAAAACATACTACTAAATTAGCCCCGCAAACCGTTCAACTTATTTTCCTTTGTTTAAGTTATGAAAATAGTTCTTCGACGGACCGGAAAAACCTGTACGCACACCCTGAGCCAGCGAGCAATGCGACTCCACCTTGGCTTTGGGGTGGCCGCTGACTATGCATGACTCGTCGGTCGGCGAAAAGCATTAAAGAACCGGGAGAGAGAACGAAAACGGACGCGAAATACGAAGCTTCTGAGGAAGATAACGTGGTAAGAGCGTCGTTTTATCTGGACCCCGTATTACTTTTAAAATATGACGAAAAGTCAATGGCGTTTTGTGTAGATGCACTAAAAGGCATCTTCCCAGAGATCGAAATTTCATTTTTATGTTATTAGTAATAAATTCATACACTTATCGCCAGGGTTAACGCTTAATGGAAATATTTGTCTTTTGGCAGATAAGTCATATATAAGGTTATGGTAATCCAAAAATTTTTTTTATTTATTTTATTAATAATAGTAACCTATATCCAGGTATTAAAAGACTTTCGTGTAACTAAAGCTTATTTGCAGGATATAAAATATAAATAAGGCACTGTTTGAATGTTTATGGGCAACTTGAGGAAATTTCTTGTCCAACCAGCTAAGATAACATTAGAGAGCAGTGGTTGTGGCACTACTGTTATTGCCAGAAGATGGACAAATTCCACAGAATTTCCTCATTTAACCATTGCATTCCCAGAACTTTGCTGCGATGTACGTCGGCAAAATGAGGCATTGTAGGTTCTGCTCCTGCTTGGCTTGGCTCTAGTGAAGGCCTATGTCCTTACCTGCACTCTAGGGGGAATGGCTAGGGCATATATTTCACGCCTGTAAACAGGAATGGCATCAGAACCACTCCTCAGGAATGCCACCTACACCTCCAATTACTGTCTCGATAAATACATATGATGGAAGTCCCCTACTCCAATTGACCACACCCGCCTATTGTTTTATGAAGTCTGAAAGACAGACTCCATAAAAACAGGAAATAGTTTTAGAAATAGTGATGCACGTTTAGATGAATGCCGACATATTTCCTTTTAATCAGACAAACTTAAGCATCCACCGTAAAAAACAGGAAATAGTTTTCGAAATAGTAATGCACGTTTAGATGAATGCCGACATATTTCCTTTTAATCAGACAAACTTAACCATCCACCGTCCTTCCACCCAGACAGTTTTACAGACCCCTGTGTGTCGGTATGGGCTGCTGCTTCAGCGCGAACCCAGACGGAGTTGACGGGAAGCACTCTGACTCGGGTGGTGGCTGCACGCGGTGCTGCCGGGATACAAAGAAGTGCTTGATGAGCCCCGAATGTGGGCGCGCTCTGCAGATCGCCAACGTCTGTGCCATGTGTGGCATGTGCATCAATATGTGGTCGTGTAAGTCTCCCCCCGCATTACCTGACCGAGACTGACCATAGAGCCAGGATGCATTCACAGCCAGTCTCAGGATTTTCACTCTGTAGGGCAATTACTGTGTATGTATATATATATATATATATATATATTAGTACACTGAGCTTGAATTCCGCAGAGGGTGGGAGGTTTAATTAAACTTTTGAGATCTAGTTTAATTCAGCTCACTTGTTCGTTCTCCACAAATTGGATATCTGGTGTTAGAAATTTTTAATAAGTTGCATGACCTTAACTTGTACTTTTGTAAGTTAAAAGAATTAATTAGATGTTTTTTTGGCCGTGTTGGGATATTTATTTTTATTTATGTAATTAAGCGTAGATTGTTTTCATGAATATTTTGTGAGTGCAGTTTTATCACTACTAATCAGACGGCTACATTTTGTTTTTACAATCGCACGTCTACAAGCCATAGCAAAGGAAAGCACCCAAAACCAGACAGCAGTACGGGGAAGGAGGGAGAACAATGTTCAGAATAAATTTATCACTTTATAACTTTATCCAAAAGACATGAAGAGCAACACCCAATATTTAGCATTCCAATTATTAGATCTTGTACTTTTTTCATTGACTAAATATATTTGTGTTTCATATTTTACAACCACCTGGTAACTTTGATTACTTTTCTCACCTCACAGAGTTCTGTCTTGCACGTCTCAGGAACATTGATGGCCTGTGTTCAATACCAACACACCTGTACCTTGTCTCCTGAAAGATCCCTCAACCTATGGGCTCAGAACTAAGGCTGCTTTGATTCCCTACTGGCATTCCATTTTGTGTGGTTACCAGGGCACCCCATCCCCCCGCCCCCTTCCAAGTATTATCCCCCGAATTGACAAAATTCGAAAACACAAAAAATCGTCAAGGAGCCGTTTATGGTTATTGACGAGACTATTATTTATGTCTTCCCATCCAGCTGGTGATGCCAGGGGTTCTGTGATGTTTGTGTGCAATTGTCAGTGAGTTTACTTCTGTGTGTGTAAGAAAGAGTTTTAGTCATTACTTCTGTGTATGTTTATGTGTGTATATGTTTCTATTTATGCGCACACATGTGGGTGTGGGGTATCAGACAGGTGCACAATTGTGTGATTAGCAGTAGTAGGGACATGTCTGTTGTTTCGGAGACTAAGCAGTTGTCTCCGTGCCCCTCGACGTCATCCAGGAGCACAGAGTGACAAGGTTATTTCTGGCCGGTTCTTTGCACGAACCGTTTGGGTGCCTTCAGCTGATGAGGTGCTCGCTCTCTCTCTCTCTCTCTCCCTTGCTCTCTCTCTCTTGCTCTCTCTCTTGCTCTTCGCTTCCTTCTCTCCCTGGTTCCCCATTATTATCAGAGCTAATGGAAAGACCACCCTCCTTGCACTGCATGCTATTAGCTGTGTCTGCTGTTACCTGTGTGAGCTGTTACCTGTGTGAGCTGTTACCTGTGTGTGCATATACCACAAATTATATAATTTTACTGTTAACTGTGTAAGCGTATACCATGGATGATATCACACAATACCAGTTGTGTTAAATTATATTTGGCAGGTTCTATTACGGAGGCTTCTTTGCAGAAAGTGATTGAATGAATAATATTCATACTGCTTTAATGTCACACATTAAGATGGTTTTTACAGTGTCTCTACAGAAATACCAGGCACAGTTAATTATTGGAGCATTTGATTGTTTCATATAAAAAAATTGTTTTGTGCTTACTAGGGCAATGGTGTATGTTACACTTGAAATAAAACCAGCTGTGCCAGCAGGTAAATTGTAAAATAGTAACTTACATAAACCTTTTTGTATAAGATTGTCTGCTGCTGAAATTAAAATAATAATAAAAAACAAATGTATTAAATTGCTGTAGTATAATATATTACATTATATATTATATATATATATTATATTATAATATAATATATTAGTAATAGCTGTCTCCATTATTTCTTTTTACGTTTTAGTCAAATATAACTTCAGGGGTCACTTGCTTGGATTATTCCCATGGAGCAACAGTTGAGTAGACAAGCTTACATTAATCAAACAACTGGAAAACTTACCAAGCTTATCGCTTTGAAGTAACTGACATCACAGCAATGTGCAACCCACATAAAGGCAATGGAAATTATATTTCAGATTTGTCCATGACCACCTTCTGGATTCCAGCTGCTCCTCAGGGTCAGAGGTCACAGCACCTTATGCTCATGATAAAAGTCTCCAATTAGGTTGTCTGTCCTTTTCAAGGGAAACCACACCTGGGCCTTCTGAAGAGTGGAAAGCAGTGGAGAGAAACCCTCCTCACCCCAGGCAGCACCCACCCACTCCCAGTACAACCTTGGCAGGCAGTGTTCATTTTTCAGGTATTGTTGTCCACCGGATGCTGTCTTGTTCCTCAGTCTGTCACACACTGGAGATCTGTATAGAGGCACATAGAGGAGTAGAAGGGAGATCAGGTTAGGGGACTGTTGTGGAGCAAAAAGGAGGTCCGCATAAGGGAGCTGAAGGGAGGTCAGAGTAGGGGGTAGTAGAGGAGCCACCAAGGCACCGTCCTCTGTGATTTCCTGTGGAAACAAACAAACCCACAGACACACACATACGCACAGGCACACAAACAAACTCTTGCACAGGCATAAGTACACAGACACTGGCACACACACATATGGACAGTTTAAAAAACTACTTCTCATACACACAGAGGCACACATTCACACACGCAGGCACACATGCACACACTCACTCACGCACACACAAAGTAATTTACGTATAAAGTAATTTCACCCGTACATATCTTCACAAATGGACCGTCATTGATACGTAGATTATTTACATATGGACAGTCACTGTAACATAAATATTTCTGCGTATATACAGCTTGCAGGACGTACAAATGTTTACTAATCTCCTCTCGGCAGCTAGGGAACCAAACCTGGAGTGTAAACAAATTTCATAGTGACCCTCTTTAAATTCTGGTTCATAGAATCCAATTGAGTAATTTGATATATTTGAATATCCACCCTTAGCTGGGCCCATCTTAGAATTACGACACGTAATTGACACTTAGCGAGTATAAAAATACATTACAGAAGCATCAACAAAATAGCCCAACATAAGAAGATAAACAATAAATCAATAAGTCCTTCAATATCCATTTCCTAAAGAGGAATTGGTAATGCAGCCAGGGTAAGGAAAGAGCCAAAAAAAAAACAATAGCAGCAACCGTAAAAACTAACCCAGTGGATGTGTGCCACGTAAGACGTAACAATAACACAGATGATATGTGCAGTAAATGCAGTTGTCACAAAAACATTATGAAAGGATGGTATGAGATGAGGAGCCCAACTTCTGTGTGATGTCAATTAAGAGATCTAAACATGACTCGGCTGACTTCAAGACTATATCTATTGTGTGCAAAAGGCTGCACTTTGACATCAACAGTAAAATATATTCTCTGGCATTATTCCAAGTATAAAGACATATAGTCTGTGCAGTTGGCAATAATTCACTCAGCCTCTTGTCATTTATTTTTCATGCTAACTAAGTGTCAATTACGTGTTGTAATTCTAAAATGGGCCCAGCTAAGGGTGGATATTCAAATATATCAACAAATTACTCAATCGAATTCTATGAACCGGAATTTAAAGAGGGTCGCTATGCAATTTGTATACACTTCAGTCTTGCAAGCTGTAGATACGTAGAAATATTTACGTTATGATTGTCCATTCATAAATAATATATGCATCAATGACTGTACATGCATAAAGATAGAGTATATATGGGTTGCTTATATGCTGTGGAATTACCTTATGTAAGATTTCTTACAACTGGTTATGTGATCATGTTGCATAGGTGCTCATGGCCCTGGTGACCACCGGAGCCTTCCTCACTAAGGAACACCCACATTCACCTTTTGGAGCAGGCCTGCATTAATGCCTGTTTTCTGCTCTGATAGCAGCACTGGCCTTTCCACACAACAAGAAATACCAAGTCAGTCACGCCATATTACTTATGGCAGTCCATGCTCCAATGGGGGGGACAGTGTAACATTAAAGGTTATTTTATAATTATTCCCTGGGATAATAAATCACTACACCCATCCCCCTTGAACATCAAAAGGTTGTGTCCTGTTGAGGACCTGTCAGAGGCATCCTTTCTTTTTGCAGGACGGTACGCGAGACAATAATTTCTGACAGTAATCCACCTGAAGCAGGACATCAGTGAAGAACTGGAGAGAGAGGTCTCTGCTTTTTATTGTTGTTGTTCTCTCCATCTGTATCTATGCAACCTTTGCTTTCCTTGCACTTCTGGTCTCTCATGCCACTCGATGTAAAGAATGGGTATCGTGGAAATTTCTGGTGCTAACAGTAGAGCAAAATTCCACCAGATGAGACTTTTCAAACAGAATTGGTATTTATTGAGCTCAAGAGAAAATGTTTGTCTGTCTCCTTAAGAACAACCTAAGGAGTTCCAAGACCATCCAAATACAACAGTTCTTATACTATTCAAACTTCCAACAATGAAACATTGATTGGTTACATTTCATCTGAAAAAGGAATTCCTTTTTCTTGACTGGTTATTTGACCTCTACAAAATTGGCCATTTCAGGAAAATGTAGCAACACTTAGTTTTAAGAAGTCTGAACTTCTTTGGAATAAAGACAGTCAGCAGAAACATGTCTGTGGTCTGGTAGCCCTCACCATGGTTCTTTTTTTTCTTTCTAGTCCAAAGCCTATCTTAGGTTAGGGCCTGACAAAGGGCCTGGGGTCCCCGATGACAGAGCTCCACGGGATATTAAAAGATGTAAATGTTGCCTCTGTGTCATCGCTGGTTACAATTTAATACACAATGGAGCACCTGGAAAGGTACGGTATTGTTTTCACACTGAGAGCTGTGTCTGGAGCACATCACCTCCCAAGAGCTCTAACGACTTTCATCAGATATGGGCAAAGAAGCAGACCAGGTTGCATTCTCAGAAAAATAAACAAAGCAGCAATTATTTTTGTAGCTGGAGTGTAGCACTATGCACCAAAACGAACCATCCTGCACCTTCCGAATCAGTTTTGTGTGCGTCAACCATGTTGATGCATACAGAAACAACACAGAGACACTCACACACACAGAAACATACACACACACACAGACATACATACACAAAAACAAGCACAAACACAGCTGGTGAAATCATCACCCTGGACAACTCAATTGTGTGTTGCCATTTTCCCTTTTTTAAATTTTACTTCCTCCCTGCAGTAAAATAAATACCTTTCAGTTTCACCAGACTACCCTGCCTTTGATTCCATTGATAACATGTAAAAAAAAAAAAAACATCTGTACATTTGGCAGTAATGAAGCTTTATTGGCCCATCAACCTGACAATCAAAAGTTCCTATCAACATGATGGACAGATAGTGAGCTACCTAACATGCTAATCAGTATTTGCAAGAAAGGCATTACATGAAAAATGAAAATGGAAAGGTAGCAAAAATGTTACTATTCAAAAGAAGGAAGTCTTTTTTTATTGCATTCAGCATTGGCAGATCAGCAACCCCAGTGAGGATGAGAACTGATAAAACAGATTTTAGGATGCAGGGAACATCACAATACACACAGGAATAATCCTCTCCAGTCAACTGGTAAAGAACGACAAAATATACCCAACAGGCCATTCGCTTACACAAGGATTTAACTTTCCTTAGGATATGAACTGAACTACCCTAAATCCCTACTCCCCGTTGACCAACCTGGGTCCCACCTAGCTGTCGGATATGCACTTTTTCTTTGGCCCCCTCCCCCAGCTCACAGTGCCTAGAGGCTCCTTAAGCAATGTTTACCACATTAAATAAAAACACACACCCAGAAATCATTTGGGGTCAATCACAATCACAGCTGATGATATCTCAGGCAACCTTAATTTTCCTCTTGTATTTTACCAACTTAAAAAAAAAAAACAACAACACTAGCATTCATTTTGTAGTCTGGCGGTTTTAGTTCTCTTACAAGCAGCCTCTTTGGTATATACAGGCCCGTGAGGCCCACAGCCTCAACATTCCCACTCACTGTGAAAATTAGCCCAGGGCACGTTCACCATGACGCAGAGGCCAAAGGGTGCTTTCCCTCCGTTTTCCTCTCTCACCTGGATGTGTCACACACACGGTCAGTTTGAGCTGTCAAGTTCACAGCCTCGCAACCGCGTTTATCACAGGGCGACTGCCTGTTAAAGATAATAAAGGTAATAAAAAATCTGACTGACAGTAAATCTAAGACGTGCCTGAAAGTGAGGGGGGTCAGGGGTAAATAAATGACATTTTACGAGGAGTTATCAAAAGTTTGGTAACCTGCTAAGAGCACTGTACATATTTGTATTTCATATTGTTTTCTTTTTCTGTATCTTAAGTATATTATTTCTTCTCCTCATAAAAATAAAACACTATTAAATACAGTGATGAATATGGGGTGTCAAATGTGACCTAAAACACTGCTGTACTTTCGACTCATATTTAATATTTACATTTAAATGTAATAAACTTTTAGAAATATTTGACACATTTATTATATGAGAAACTTTAAATAAATTGTTATCACACACAAACACACACACACACACACTCAAGTATTCAAATCTCGGGGTCTGTGACGCATAGATAAACAAGTGAACAAGGCAACTTGAAAGATACAAAGTCCTGGGAGCTTGAGGGTCACATAAGTTTGAGAAACTTTGAGAAATCTATATAATGTTGTAAATGTTTCAAACTTTTGTAAAATAAAAACAAATGTAAAAGTGACACATAGCATAAGTGACATTAAAATTTTACATATTCAATACATTTTTGAAGCATTTACATGTTTTAAATTTATAATAAATGTTGTAAACATTTGTAAATATTTATAACATTTAATATAAATTCTCAACTTCCAAGGCTGATTCTTTTTTGTCAATTCAGATGGGTCTGCAGGGGACCTTGAGATACCCCTTCTAAGATAGTTCCCTGTTAAAGAGTCTTGCAAGGGGAATCTTAATCTACATCTACTATGGTCCTCAAGGGTCCCGGTAACTGCAGGTTTTTAATTCACAGCGACTCTTACTTCTTTAATTGAAATCATTATTTGGGTTATAAATTCTCTCACCTAGTGTTCCCAAGTGCAAATAAGATGCTAATTGAAAGGTAGCCCAATTAGCATCTGATTTTCAAGATTTTATGCATTGCATACTTAAGCTGCAATTTGATTAAGGAATTTCTGATTAAGCCCCCTGCCCAATCATACAACAGCAACAACAACCATCATTAGTTTTGAAATTGATACCTGATCCTTTTTACCTCCGCTCACACTGCTGTCCCTCTGAACCCCGACCCCACCCCCATCGGCTGCTGATAACATCTTTTAGGGCATATTTTACCTATTTGCATCCTTGAGTGGTTGAAAGCAAAGGTTTCTTGAGTTTATTCTTTTAACAAAGGCACCTAAAGCTGCAGGCTGTCACCTTTCCACCCTGTCACCCAGCGACGCCCGCTGCAGATTCCTACATGCTAATTAATGACTACTGGGGTTGTTATTAAATGTGATTTTTCTCCTTTTAGTTGTTATAACCAGTCTTTCTATCATGCTGAAGATTTTAAGAACACTTAATTGCCATTTGCTACACTTGTGTAGGCATTATCTCTTTTTATGCGTTTTTAACGTAGCTACATAAACCTAACTGAGGATGCAATTTTTCTATTACCATAAAAATGTCACATATTTGTGGCCTGGTGGAAACCTTTCTTCCAGCTTCAGTAGTCGGCCACAAGTTTCTCTGATGTCAACTCAATCACAACATAAAGGTTAAAAATCCTGCCATTACGATTACCAATAGCTAAAATATGAATTTGCATAATGAAGTAACAAAAAAACAAAAACATGATGTGGCGATTGTAGCTCCTCTAAATCACTGTAAAAATTCCTCCAAATCCTCAGATAATGTGTCTCATTTTCTCACAAATCTCCAGATCACGTGCCTGGCATTATCAAGCTGATCTTCGTAGTATATCCTCATCCTCATTTAATTATCATGTTTCATAAAAAACTGCAAAAATATCAAAGCATTACCAAAGACCAAAGACTAAGGTTAAAGTGCCGTTTGTTTATTGAGTTAAAGCACTGTGACTTTACCCAGCCAAAAAAAGTTTTAAAAACCCAATTGATTGGGTTCCCATAAATATGGTTTAAGCATTATTTATTTGCATACATTTTCAATTATTATTTGTCACACTCCAATGAAAAACTTCAGTGAATATTTTGGTCATTGTCTAAGGGTAAGTATATATTAAACAGCGGTCTCCCATTGCTTTAGTCTGTGTGTTTCTGAGGTGTAAAATGCAGGTCTCCTTTTCAAAATGACTCAAGCCTGACTCCTCCACACGTCAATACTGAAAATATTGTGATTACTCGAGCTCATTACATTTCATTATATTGGGGACATATTATGCATTCAAAAGGCAGGGTGCAGGATTAAGCTATGTTTACTGAAGGCTGGTTATGCATTTAAAAAACATTATTATAAAAATGAGGCTCCTGTTTGGGAATTGGTCTGGAGACAGTTTGGTTTCATTACATTTAGTTTATTTATAGCCGCTGGCTTTGCAGTATTTATGCATTCGTATGTTTTTCTTCATTTTCACCATCAATACCGAACAGGGGTTTAAATGACATCAGCTAACACCACAATCACCGCTAACGACCATCGTTTTTATTGTGATAATAAAGGCAGTCGTTTAAGCAGGCGCTAGCAGTTGCCTCGACTCCCGAGGGACGATGGGCTTTAATTATGTTTTCAATCTCGAAAAAACCTACTCCACCTCTGGAACTCTATCTAAGCAGGACTGGGAAACAAGGCCTTCAAATTTCAATAAACTGAAAAACACAAAATCACAGCCAGAATGATAATTGAGCATGAGCTTGGTACAGAATGCGACAGGGACTGATCCAGGGACCTGATACAAGGGGGCTAATCATATCCCCATTTTGACAGATTTGGGGTGGTCCAAACAATCAAAGTCTGTATCCCATTTAGGGGTCTCTTCCATTAGGTCGCAGATGTTCTAGAGGTCCACAGATATTACAGCATTATATTTAACCTGTGACCTGTACTAATTTATTTGTCCCAGAGGTTGTAGTGTTCCCAGTTGAAAGATAAATTACGATGAGATCTTTAGCAGTGGTACCATCTGTGGAAGCATCAGGAGAAATGGGAGCTCTCGTGGTCATTCGAACACTCTGTATTTTTAAAGCAGGGAATCTTTAGCGTAACTAGCAAATCGTTTTACTTGTCAGTAAGGACTTGAGATAACATGAGTTACTGGCTAGGGTGGTGCAGCTTGTGAAAGTTGAGGGTAAAATCAGGGGTCAGGGGTTGAATCAGGTCTTACAAAGCGGTCAGGTGTCAGGTGCTCAGTGGCAGCCAATCAAAAAAGAGGATAAAAGACCTGAACTTTTCTTTAAAATATAAGCTGTGAGATGGAAATGCTGAATGCTGTCTCTGACCTCTCCCGGCAATGGCATGCGCGGGCGTGTATTCATCTGGAGTGGAAAAACATGCAGAGCCTGGTCCAGTTCAGGTTTGCAGGGCAACAGTGCTTATTCCTGCAGACAGTGTGTGAAGCAAAGCACATCCTGCACAGTACGCCAGTCCATCGCAGGACAGGAGCCAGGCAGGGACAATTTCATGGTCCTAAATCTACCCAACTCGGTGACATTGACATACAGTGACCAAAGCCAGATTTTAATTCAGGATCCTGTTGTTTTGAGGCACCAAAGCTGACCTCTGAAAAAACATGCAGTCTGAAATGTAAATACTGATGAGCTGAGTGTGTATCTGTTTTTCATTGCTATTTAATCAGGAGTATAAATAAAAATGGAGGGAACTGTTAAAATAAATAATGTTTTTAATATTAATGTGTTTGCCAAAGGGTGCCTAAAATTAAATCCTTTATTATAGTCTTATTCAAATCCTCCCTAAGATAAAGAATTAAAACTGGAAACACAGAGGCGTTACCAGTGTTTTGTAGACTGAATGTTAAGTCGAAAGAATTCAAAGAGCAGCATGCAAAATCCTTTGTAAAAAAAAAAAAAAAACCAGTAATGAATGTTAACCAAAAAAAAAAAAAAAAATCAATGAAGGACAGAAAATACCGGGATAGCAGGGGCGGACAATTTAGCATTCAATATAGACCCATTAATAATTCATGGCCAGATAACCCATTAGATGGTGTTTAAAAGTAATCAGATTCCAGGCCTCCTGCAAAACCATTAACTCATGAGGTCAGGAGGAAGGCACAGGGTAATGAGCTAATAACGCAATCCAGCAGGTGAATGGCGGGGATAGCGCACAAGGCAGGAAGTTGTTTCCAAAATGTGAAAAAAGAACGTCGGGAAAGGGGAGCTGGTTAATGGAAACGGTAATCAATGGAAATGGAGCTGAAAGTCCGCCTCTGGTAAGTGAGCGGGATCCGTTGTCGGCCTGTTGGGTCCGACGGACTGTAGTTAAATACGGACAGGGCAATCGCTTGTGTGCGAGTAATTTTCCATGGGAATGCATTCTTCTGAGCAATTAATTTGCCTCCGGATCCTTCGGCAGATCCCATGTACATGTGTTATATTGTGCAGTGACTGTACGTATGTGTGTGCACAGTGAAAACAAAAAACATCTGTGTTCTCAAAGGGGATCAGTCATTGCGCCTCACTCCTAGCGTGACCAGTGGAAGACAACAGTGAGCTCTCTTACATGGAGGAAGTCGACACCCGTGTTCACCTTGCCTTGTCCACGCTGTCTTAGCCCTAAGCCTAACCCTAACCATAACCCAGCACCAGGGGTCAGCGCGCTGTCAGGAGCATTTGGCCAGGTCCATCCCCCTGTCTCATATCCCATCAGGCATCAGAAAAAATAAACGTCCTGCCAGGTTTTGAGACTGAGGTGAGAGGGGCATTCTGCTAACTGCTCTAACTGCTCTAACTACTCTAACTCTAAAATCACTTTTGATTTTTGTATTTTTCCCTTCTTATTTTGTGGCATTTTTGTGTCTACAAAAAACAAAAGTTAAATACATTTTTAAAATGTAACTCTCGCTTTAGTTGCTTTCTCATTCTTCACAGATATCCTCGGGAGCTCAATCAATCCCTGTGTCTAAAACTTATTTCACTCAAGGTTGTAGGTTGGTTTACACTTCCCAGAATCACAATAATTCAGTTCCTTGGAGACAGACATACACACACTAACGCAAATGGGCACATACATACACACAAACACACACACACACACACATAAACATCGAGCAAGAAATAGGGCAAAGCCGCCACAGCTTGCAATGCCTGTAGGGGGCGCCATTAAAGGAGCGTGTCGCCACATTAACATGAAAGACCTATAAGGCTGCATGTTCAGAAACTACAAATTACATGAAATGCGTGTGACATCATTCCGTATATTCCGTATATTCCGACCATAATACACACTAACGCTGTGAAACATGAATTGTTTATTCATGTGAGCATTCTGTCCCCACCCTCCTTGTTAACAACCAGATGCCACTGCATGCCATTTCATCAGAACCAGCACCAGGGTAATAAAACTTTTGTAAAACATAAATAAATAAAAATAAAATGTCAATGTTAATGAAATAGCTCCACTGTGAGCGGCAGGATGGCAAACAGCAGCATTTGACACATTGTCCCGGTGCCAAACCTGGC
>JAOVYW010019489.1:18236-34029 GCA_025775045.1 Hiodon tergisus | reverse complement strand
TTTAATTATTTTTCTTATTTTCTCCTCCCAATTTGGAGTAGTGTTAATGAATCTCAGCCTACAGCTAGCAGTGAAATCTCAATGCCAGTTGTACTTTGCTCTCCCAGTCACAATCGGTTAATGACACATGCTAGATTTAAACTGACAAACTTCAGCTCCTACGGCTGAATCTGTGCTTGGCCGAGTGCCAAGGATTCACCGCTACCTCCAAAATGAACATTTTAAAATAAGATTATGAAATGACAGGAATAGAGAAATACAGAATACAGAAACAGTGACTGCTTTGTTTAAAATTTACAAGGCACCATTGCAACTTCCCTATGTTTAAAAACTGACATGGACCATATTTGTGATTACTTCTACCTTGAGTTATATACTAGCAACACCACAGACTGCAGCACAAATGAAAATATGAGAAAACAGAACATGACACTCCTATTTATACAATAACACTAATGTAATATTTGAAAGCAGGTATGATCCAGCTTTTGACTTTCCCATGTTGGCATGCGTATTATAGATATATTCCTGGCGCTTTTATTCATAGACACATATATAATATTTTATTTTTTATGTGTATTACTATTAACCTTATGTCATTGCACACTATTTAGCAATTTTAATGTGAACATGAATTGTTCCACAGAACATTATGTGACTCATCTCACAATTGTAAAAATATTAAGTAACTCTTCAAACTACGAATAAGTCAGGTTCCAATAGCGGCAAGATTTCTGTTAAAAGCAACATATGGTCCAACAGTTCCAGCTACTGCAGGCTATCAGATACCGAGCTAAATCCTCGCTGAAATCAAAGACAAGCAAACTGTCACATAAAAAAGCCTAAAGGATAAACAGAGAAAGTCATTCTCACAGCCATTTTGTGCCCTATAATTAAGAAAGGAAATTAAGATACTTTTAATCATAGTATACATTTGTGTATTACATATTACATTGCTGAATCTATTAACAAAAGAGCTGAAGATGTCATAAGTCAAAGATTTGATATATAGATAGAATATATTCCTTTTCCACAGCAACAGTGACCCATATGTCATCATTATTTGGTGAACATTGTATCGTTTTAACATAACGATAATAAGCAAGAAAAACCTGCCCGCTGAGACTTATATCTCAAAAATTTAGTTTAAAAAAACATTTAGTTTAAAAGACCATTTTTAAAAGTCAATTATTTCACTGTTTTTATTTTGGAAGTTATCTGCTGCTTAACAATAACACAATAATAACAATTGTGTTAAAGAGCTTCTCTTCGGGTTCCTGTAATTTCATATTTTTAGGTTTATTTATTAAAAATTGTGGGATTTCTTGGGGGGGGGGGGGGGTTACATGGTGAGACAATGATTATTTTTAGGGTTGCTACGGTATTTTTTGCATGGTTCTTAAAACTCAAATGCGTGAATTACTTCTAAATTCTTCTATCATTTTGTCCCAAAAAAAGATTTCCTTAATTATAAAGAAATTATCTACAGCAGAACAAAGATTTCAATATGATTGAATTGTTGATGAGTTGTTCTGTGTTGTTCTATGGACCACGGCTGTGGTTCAGAGTAAAAATAATGCTGAGGTGTAGGGCTGAAAATTCAGAAGTCCCGGCACAAATTAGGCACTGGTTTGTGATCTGTAAGCCATCTCTACTCTCAATGGCTTGTGAATGTTCTGATGTGATCTATTCCCATTAGGGGAAGAATGGAAACCAGGCTGGACTAAAACCCAACCTTGAATTTATCACAGATCTTGGTAATACAGTGAAGGTTTAAGGCAACATTTTTTTTATTAATATAGACCAAGGTTTTGAAACCAATGAATCACTGAGTGTAAGAAGTGTTTATGTTTGATTGAATGCCAATGTAATGGTAATCTAATGCTGGTTAACGGTTCTGAAATTCATCATGCAAGTATAGGTGAGTATGTTTCAGTTATGACAAGCTTACAAGACAATCCTTCGAACTTGGTCATGATTGGGCATGCTAAACAAATCTGGAATTAGGGGAAATGTGAGACATGTTGAGAGGGAGAGGATCCTAATGGGAGAAATAACTTTTTTTGCTGTGTCTCCCGTGGTTTACCGTATTGTGTGGAATTTATCACCATCACACCAAGGCATAGATGTCCTTTTCATTTAGCAGAAACCCCCTATCCTATATTGAATGCTTAGTGCTTTGCAAAAAAAAAAAACACACACCACCCACTCCCTAAATTTGCATCAAGTGCCAGTCAAATTCAGAGGAAGAGAACATTACTGTTATTGTAGAACACATTGTCAGTCACATTAGCTGTTAGTACAAAGATTCTTCCTTTGTTTAATTAATACTATTGAGATTAATAAGCTTTTCAACATTTTAAGCAGGGAATTTTTAAATGTGGGATAAGCCCTCTAGGAGATAATATCTCAAGAGGCACGAGAGTTGTTTGAAGCTGAGAAAAATCCTTATTTAAGAGGTACTTTAACATTAACATCTTTTGGATTGTTAAATTACAATTTTTAAGAGAAAATGGAGTGTAGTCAAACAATTTATATCTGTCCAGAAAGCAGTTGTCATGCTGCTGGCTCACTAAGAAATGTTAGTATGCATGCATGTGATTTCTTGCCGAAAAGGATGTCATAGCAGAAAATCTCATAGTGTATCTTGGCTTGTTAAGAAAGACAAAGGAGGTTCATGAAGAATTTTGACAATTTCCAGCTGTAGCCCTAAGTTTTTAAACAAAAACTGTTTCCTTGATCAAATGAACCTTTAGTCTAAATAATAATACTTTAGATTATGTTAAAATCTAATTAAAAATGGATATCAATCAGTCTCTTAACCCTAAATTTTTTTTTTACCCCTGTTACTGTTATCAGTTCAAACCCATTGTAATAGGGTATAGCAGTTAACAATGAATGAGATCAAAAAGGTGACACACCTCCACCTTTCACTCGTTCCTGTCAGCAGAGTTAGTACCTCCTAAGCTCCACTTAAATACAATACATGCAGATGTCAGCATTAAATTAAACTGATGTGATTCTGAAACGTATTTAAAGAGCCCTGTTGAAAAATCAATGTAGGCATTGTGCTAGAACAGGATTGATATAATTGAAAACTCAAGCTCTGTTTAATTGCAAACGTCTGAATAACATTCTGGCAGCACTTACTATAATTGGTCATTTACTCCTGACTCCCTCCATATACTTGAGTTGAGACAGCATCGGTTGACTCAGCAGAGAGGCAATACATTTGTGTCTGTTCTTAAGCTCAAACCAAATCCAACCAAACCAGTATCATGCATGATACTGAAATTTGTGCTACCTCTTTAACATCCTGGAACCAAATCAAAATTTTCTCAGTCCAAGATGGGTTTGCTTGTTTTTAATGCAAACGTAGGAGAACGCAAAGAACATTCTACTGAAGATTGAGATACAGTAATATGAATGGATAGATTAGGAAAGGGGTACAAAATAATATTTGGATAACCCAGTGAGCACAGTGATCAATAGCTAGGAAGTAGGAGATGCATTGCACCACCCATGCATAACCAAGAATTCCCTCAAAATTCATCCTTGACCACCTTATTATTTCAATTTGTTGGTATTCCCTACACTGGAGTTCGGTAGGCGGTTTAATCTAGCACTATGTCTTTCTCTAGCTTAATGTAACAGTCTACTCCCTCTCCTCCACTCGTACGTGATAAGCCTCTTTTGATGGGTGAGAAGGGCTTGATTTGGCCCAACATTATCTTGCACAGCCAAGTAGTAGACAGGGAATAATATGTGGTATTATTGGAAATGGCTAAACGATCTAGGCAAGTGAGTTACTATTTGGAGCCTATCAATGGTCCCCTGGTGACAACTTAAGTACTGCCTAACTTGGCAATATATCTACGTCGTGTCAATCAAGTGACCATGCTGTCATCAATGTTTTACATGAAACAGCAAATGTTTACATCTGGACATTGTGTAAAATTAGTTAATACCTTTTAATACATTTTCTATATAGAAAAAGAACGTGCCTTTCAATGGGTATGTTTTAATGGATATTTAAAAGAAGAATTCCTAACATTCATTATATATTAGGAATTATATACAAATTATTCAAATAGACTACACATTTCAATTAAACATGGATACACAACAAATCATTGTTCACAGAAGCATACATCTCTGGTAATGATCTCAGCGAGGACTTTTCATTAGTTGTAATAGCAAATGACAGGTGCAGGCATCACGTCTTAGAAGTCAGCAGAAAGTTACTTTTTCTCCCTCCTAGTCAACCTCCCTCAGCCTGCATGGAAGTATACCAACACGGGGTCAACACTGAATATTCTCTCAGGGTATTTTTAGGCATTGAGTGTACTAATAGATTGAGAGGGTACTGGTACATAGTGGTTGTCTTTTAGTTTGGGAGAGCAAGGTTAAAACTGTGCTAAGAGCTTAGCAGCATCAGCCCATGGCAATAATATAATATTCATGAAGGGAACCTGCTCCTTATACTTACCGACATTCTGCATCGTTTCCTTAGTGTAAACAAACATGCTCATTGAGCAGAAATCCATGATGCTGGCTGCCCCAGCGTGTACCTCTCCACGGTTATATGAAAGCTTCTCAGCATGGTCTAACAACTGCTTCCACCTTTAATCTTTTGTCAGTGCTGTTCCTAAGTGATTTTAACTCTCAAATCAAAGTACCTGTTTGTTTTTCACAGGGCGCTGCATCTTGCAAATTAATCACATCTGACAGGTGCTTCTGCTGACAGTAGCATGGATGGATATCAAAGGGATATGAGAATCCAGAGGCACCTTTCTAATCCAAATGCCAAAATAAACCATTGTTCTCAAAATAGGGTCTGGCTATATGTTTTTTTTAATGTTTCTGGAATCTTGGAGAGTTGCTCAGAAAAAGTTTATGAAATCTAGCTAAGATATGAATACTGTAGGTGATAGTGATGGAGATGGTAATGGTGATGAAGAAGGAAATGTTGCATAAATAGACCATAATAAATTTGTAGAAATAGTCAATGTTGTTATTGTTAGTTAGGGCACTGTTTAACACAAACCATCAGATATTTGACGATTTAAATAGTTCAAAGCTCCCTATTCCCAGACAGGTTATACTTTCTCGAAATTCCATGATTAGCATTTTACAAGTTTTGTTTGGTTTTTAAATTAATTTCTTTTAAATATAGGTCTAGACTCCACAAGAGACTAAAGCCCAAACAATGTCAGAGAGGCACATTTCAGCTGACTTATTTTAAAACATTTAGATAATGTTCATGATTTTGCAGTCATGAGAGACCAGAATTATGCTATGGT
The DNA here is from genome assembly GCA_025775045.1 of Hiodon tergisus. Taxonomy (NCBI): domain Eukaryota; kingdom Metazoa; phylum Chordata; class Actinopteri; order Hiodontiformes; family Hiodontidae; genus Hiodon; species Hiodon tergisus. The sequence goes on along the minus strand of JAOVYW010019489.1, from coordinate 28,726 downwards.
ATGATTCACCCAGACCTCTCAGAAAGACTAGGGCTGCCTGGGTTTGCTGAGCTTTGTTTCCACATCAGTAGCAAAACAGTTTTACGGAATTTGGGTTCATTGCTTAATAGAACTGAATCTGGGTTCATTGTTTGATAGATAATGTCAGAGCCAGCCACTGCACATTCTTGTGTTCAGGTGAATCCAATATAATCTTCTAATCACTATAGTTTTAAAATAGGTATTTATACCTGATGCACAGAGCCAAACGCTGCCATCAATTTGAAAGAATTATATATATTTATAGCACATCAGTTTTTATACAGTACCAATAAAGAAAATCCAACATGCAATCCTATATTAAATCCACCACACATCCAGTTATCCATCGCAGTCTGCACTGACTGACAGTTTATATACTATGAGACAGCAGGCACATATTTAAAGAGACCAAATGTTTAATTCATGCAATTTGTTTTTGTAGCTCCACGCTTTATAAATGCTTAACCTAAAACTTACAAACCTTGGTTATCTTGGTAAAAATATTTCCCGCTCATCTCTTCCCACCAGATGAGACAATACATCACTAATACATTATCGGCAGCGATTGCAGATCTATAGAGCATGGCAGAGAATCAGTTTAACCGAAGTGTGTTTCTTTGTAAGGTTCTATCAGAGAGAGCTTGAATAAATTTCCCTTGCATAAAATCATAAACAAACTTGAGAACTCAATCTATACTATATTGTATAAACAGCAAATCCTCTGAAGTTTCTGGATTAGTTTTTAAACACGGCACTCACATATTGTATTTCTCGCCCAACCATTTCTGTATTTATTAATGTGTACATCCCTATTTGGTCTAAAAATAATTCCCCCTAGGACAACATTGCACTAATATAGTTTTCCCCAAACACTCCATCTATGGTGATCTGTATATTGATGAGTTTTTAACATGGTTTAACTAGCGTACATTTAAATGGTCTTGAGTCTTTGGTTAGTGGAATAACTTTAAATAAGTCATTTGTTTATTTATTTATTTTTAAGTGCAAAAATGTATACCCAACAAATCAATACAATTTTGCATTTACATGTTATTGATTTAGTAGATGCTTTTATCCAGAGCAACTCACAAATGCATGCGTTCAGGTTGCTTAGTAAATAAAAATATGATATAATATGACAGATAGTCAAATCATGGAAGGGGTCTGTATCAGTAAGCATTTAGACAAACACAAGTTGTCAAACTTCTAAGACCAGATAAAATTAGTGCTGGTGGACATTGCTAAGTTTGCTAAGATACTAAAAACCAAGGTGTTGACAAAGGAGGTGGATCTTTAGTCAGCGGCAGAATATGCGAGACAGTATATTCCACTACTTTGGTTGCTGTGCAATATAACCGAACATTTTTGAGGAGTCTGGTGTGTAGGGTTAGATCACAGCCTGTAGGTAAGAAGGTGCTTCACACCAGGCTGGAAGGTGTCAGAGTTTTAAATCTAATGAAAACTGCATTTAATAGCCAGTGCATAGAAACAAGCAAATGTTTCGCAGCAGAAGCGAGGAACTGACACAACAGTAGGCAAAAGATAGGGTGGTTATGTCTAGGTTACAAACCATCTGTGAGGGAGATATTGTAGTAACATTGATGAATGTGTAAAGGTCGATGAGAGATACTTTCTTAGGTGACATGTTGAAAAATTGGGGCTTTTTTTTCGAGGTTGAGTTTAAGGTTGCTCAGGACATCCAGAAAGAGATATTGGTAACACTTTGTATGATGGTAACCTCTATGAAGGGCTATTCATTATTTATAAATGGTATATAATATGACTATTCATTAATAAAAGTTTGTAAATGAATGGTTTTTCATTTTTGCCAAATTATGAGCCTCAACAGCTGTTCATATTGTCAATGCCAACATACATTTTTAAAAATACCTAACAAAACTTAATAATAATAATAATTTTTTTTTAAAGAAAAAAAGAGTTCTTACTATCATAATCACCATTCATGGCACATCAATCAAATGTCAAACATAAGTGTCACATCCTTTTAAAAAATGTTAGCTGGATCAAATTATGTGAAAATTTCTTTCCAACACTCGGGCTTACCGACACTAATTGATACCAAGGCTAAGTGGATATACTCTACAATGAATAATGGAGAATCAATGGAAAAGTGGAAAACTGTGCTTAATAACAGAACTATGGTGTTCTGTAATATAAAAATAAGTTAATTGTTTCTATTTTTTACATATATATATTCGGAATCATCAAACTATTTTTTGAAATTATTACAATATTGTCAATGCATCACAGCCCATTGCTTTTACTATCACCACCACACACAGGGAGGATAATGAAGTATTAGTCTTTTTCCAATCATAGTGACTTTCAAGCCATCCATCTCTTTTTCACATTGCAGGCACATCCAATGGTTCTGGCAGCCTTCAGGTGCCCAGGAAGCCAGTAGCAACAAGACAAGCCCTGCCAATTTAACCCACCCTAGCTGCCAAATGTTCACCCAGCAGCCATTGGCTAATGACAAAAGCTGGATTTGAACCAATGAACTCAAACTCATAGGGCTCAGCCTGCACTCAAGCAAGTGCCATAACTTACTGAGCCACTAGGGAGGCTCTTTGTTTATATTTATATTTTTAAATACAAACAGGCCTTTAATTCAACATTAGCAGACTCTCAACAACACAATACAAAACAGGCCTAGATTCTGAAGGATAGGTGGTAATCCCGCCAGAGATTGCAGAAAAATCTCAAAATTACTGCTGAGTTTTATAGACCAGATGTCTATACTACCAGCGTTGAGATCACCTTCAGCAAGATTTCACCTGCAGTGCTCCAATGGATGCAAGCAATGGATATGGACCACAAAAAATTATATTTAATTAGAGACACACTCAACTTTGGTGAGGTCTTTCACAATTTAAATGATTTGACTTGGGTACCAAGTATATCTATAAATAAAATATGTATAAATACATTTAGCATAAATAAAACTTTAGAGGAGAATTCCCAGCAAGGGTAGTAAATAAAAAGTGAAATGCAATAATGGTGTTTCCTACTAAATATAATCAATGTTGAGAACATTTTAAATGAAAGCTCGGCTTAAGGTACATTGGCATAATTATGGTTGGCATTTATTTTTAATAATAAAAATGAATCAATCATTGATCTCCATGGATTATGGTTATTATATATTTCATTGTTTCCTAGTTTTGTTGGTAAGCTCAGCTGAAAAAGTTAACATTGATTAGACAGTATGCTTTAGATATTTGTGTTATTTAAAATTGCTCACACTGCAATGTGTCATCTCAGTATTTAAAAAAACTAACTAAAAATGCATACAAAGTATTCTCTTAGTAGCAAAACATTTATGCACGTTCATATCTATAATAACATGAAAGCAGGGAAACAAATGGGACTAAAACCATCCTAGCTATAGGAGATTATTGAAAGGGGACTAAAACCATCCTAGCTATGGAGATTGTTGAAATTGGACTAAAACCATCCTAGCTATAGGAGATGAGGGATGACCTCAGGAGGTGGCTCAAACATCCTGAGGAAATTGACAGCACAAGCCCCTTGCTGGGAATTCTCCTCTAGTTAATAGATATATTTACAATGTTCAGAGGCTTAAATCAGAAACATTCCATGGCAGTAAAATGGCATTACTAAATTAGATTATCAAAATATTCTAAAATGGTATTTAAACTATGCCAGGAGAAGTGGTTTAGTTTTTTGATTACCCTCATCAATTTTTATTGGTAAAAATATTTAAAACGTTTAAAACCTCATAAATTTTTTAAATGTGTTAGTTTCCCATCCTCTCAGCCACCCCGCTCCTTCTCGTGCCTCCTATCAATTGCTGCAACTATGGAGGTAAGCACAGCTTTTAAAAATGGGGCCTTGCAAAGGAAAAATGTCAAGATCAGACGACTCCGCAAAAATATACAATAATCCGCATACAGAGAAACACCACGTGATTGTTGAAGAATTAATGCACCCTCCTGCTGTTTCAGCCAGAACTGGTGAAGCAAGTTCTCAATAAATTACTTTTGTTCTTTGGCCAAATACATATAGGGTATTCTACAGAGGACTTGGAAGACAACTCATGTGACAACTGCTTTGCTAAGTATGTGCTATATTAATAATGCATCAGTGAACAAGGAATTTATTTTTTATAAACCTGTGACAAACTTACAGCTGAAAACTTTTTCATAATTATAGACACATTTTCCATTATTTGTTTTCCAATTATTTATTTATGCAGAAGTTGCATTATTTTGTTTTGTTTTTTTTTCTCGAAATTTTATATTATAACGAAATTGCCATCATAACTTGTCACTAAAACAATATATCTGGAGATGGGGGTTGGGGGGGACCCCCTTTCCCCTGTTATTGGCATATGCAGGGAAAATTTAGAAGCTCTGATAATACACATATGCTAATAATAAAAATGTTTTTTGGTTGCATCTGTCTTTGGCCAGGCAAATCTAGGGTTCATGGGTTTTTGTGGCCCAACTAGATTCTAACTCCTGCCAGGTCACGCATCCTCTGGGTCCTGGGACGGTTATACCTCATACCACGTTATATTTCCTCCTTCTTTTTTTTTTGCAATTTAAACAGTTGTAACCGTAAAACTGATTTTTTGATGACCGTGACATCCCTAATTTTTGAATTAAAACACACTATAGACATTTATTTAAGAAACACCCCACTGTCCTTACATTTTGATTTCACCGAACACCAACATAAACATTTTCATTGAACCGAACAATACATCGATGTGATGCATGAAGACAATGGCGCGAATGAGAACAACTCTATCCAGCGGTCCTACAACAAACTCAGATAAAAGCAACTCGGATGCAAGTGTGTCTAAACTAGTTTTCAAGACAGCTGGCCAACCAGCACACATTTAGCACTTTAGTAGCAGGCAACATGGTCATCCTTCACCACGGGAATCACTAAAATAGAGCCCCTTATAACGGACACGTACACTTACTTAGCTAGCAATGACAAAACTTTGTTTTTAAATGATCCACCGCTAATTTATAACCACATATAATTTTTTACCATTAATTTAAGCAACAGATGTCTCACAATTCTCAATTTTGTTCTAGCTATATACATTCACAATGCTCCTGGTTGATCTGTCATTTCCCCCAATTAAAGAGGGGTATATAATTGCACAAATTATCTGGTGGAGGGAAAAATTTTGTTTTTCAGCAGGTTTTTGAGTATTTAGTCTAACACTATACGAAACTGACTTTGCCAATTGGGTGAGGGGCCACCCAATTGGTGGGGCTACTTCCAAGTGGCCCCACCCTAGCCTCACCCCTAGTTTAAACAGCCTGCTTGGACTACATAATCCATTTTCTGACAAATGAATTGAACATAAGCAGGTCTGGAGTGCTTGCCTGTACTTCTGCATTTACCTTGGGGAGTTCGTTAGGTATGTTGCGGTGAGATACAAGGGTTGAATCCAGTTAGTGGTGAAAAAAATTATCGCCAGTTGCCAGTTTAATGTGAGTTGAATCATTCTGCTTATCTGGTCCTCTGGACAAGGAAGCATGTGATAGTATGAATCTTGACAGACCTTACCTGGCTTTTCAAATGAGAAGGCTTATTAATGTATGCGGCTCCTATTTAAAGCAATTGGTTTTGGTGTTCCCTGGAAATCTGAAACTCAATTCCTGCCCCAGTAGCTACAGTGCCTTGCATAATTATAAACCCTCCTTGGACATTTTTTCATGATTTTTTCTTTTTTTCTTTTTCATGTAACTTAATTAAATTGGATTTTATTGGGATTTTAATTTAAAAAAAAATACCAAACACTTTGAAGGTACAATATGTTTTAATTGTGACACAAAAGTCAATCACAAGGGGAAAAAAAACATTGATTATGTAAGATTTTACCCCCCTGAGTCAATACTTGGTAGAACCATATTTGGCTGTAATTACAGCTGTGAGTCTTTTGGGGTAAGTCTCTACCAGCCTTGCACATCTGAATCATGCAGTTTTTTACTATTCTTCTAGGGAAAATTGCTCAAGCTCAATCAGTTTGAATGGGGACAGTTGGTGAACAGCAATTTTCAAGTCTTTGACTGGGCCATTCTAAGACATTCAGGATCTTGGTTTTAAACCAGTCCAGTGTAGCTTTGGCTGTGTGTTTAGGATTATTATCCTGCTGGAATGTGAACCTCCGTCCCTACGCTTATGTAGCACGCTGTGCATCCGTGTTCCGGGAATAATTGGCAGCTCAAATGTCTTTCACCGGTGCAGACGCAGGTGGATTTATTTGTTCTCTTGTATTGACGAACATGGTGGTCTTCCTCCTGAACCTCTCCTGCACGTGTTCGTAAGACGGACACGTGGCTCAGTTCCCTGTACAGTTCCCTGCTCAGTTCCCTAAAATACAGGAATTCCCCTGTATTTGGCTCCATCCATCTTGCCCTTAATCTTGAGCAGCATCCCTACAACATTATTCTACCACCACCATGTTTCAGTGTTGGGATGGTGCTCTCAGGGTGATGAGCAGTTTTGATTTTGCAATTTTGGTCTCATCAGACCAGAAAACCTTTTCCACATGTTTGCTGTGTCTCCCACATGCCTTTTTGCAAACTCCAAACAGGTTTTTTTCAGTAATGGCTGTATTTTTGCCACACGTCCATGAAGCCCAGCTTTGATGAGGGCCCAGGTTATAGTAGTCCCATGGACGGTTTCTCCCATCTCAGCTGCAGATCTCTACAGCTCCTTCAGAGTTTTGCTTCTCTGACTAATGCCCTCCTTATTCGGTCACTGAGCTTTGGTGTACAGCCTTCTTTAGGCAGAGTCGCGGTTGTGACATATTCTTAATCCATTGTTAATAATGGAAAGTTCAAAGTTTGGGATATGTTTTTTTTTTTACTTCAAAGTTTGCATTTATTTTTTCAAACCCAACCCTGGTGCTATCCCAGACTTGTTTTGATAGCTCCTCGGTCTTCAAGATGCTGTTTGTTTAGATACACTCTATAATAAACTCTGGGGCCTTCCAGTAACAGGTGTATTTATTTTGAAATCATTTGACACTTCAATTGCACATAGGTGGACTCCATTCAACTATTTATGTGACTTCTGAAGGCAATTGGTTACATCAGCGCTTATTTAGGGGTTTCATAGCAACGGCGGTGTATACTTATGTAACCACTTATCTCATCCTGACAATCACCTCCCTGCTTTGAAAAACCTTTAGCTACCTAGTTATTGATGATAGCCTCACAAGTAACACAAGTAAAACACAAGTAACAGAGAGACAGTTATTTTAAATATATGTGTTTTTCTTTAGAGATATAGATTAGCAAATTTCAGTAGCTATGTCCAAGAGGAAAAAGGGATTCCTTTTCAGCACAGTGTAAGTGAATTCATATAGCCCAATTGAGTTCAAGTCAAAACATGATTGCTCTTTTATAGAGCTTAAATTTGTAGCCTTACTCAGTGGTTCTCAAACTTTTTTGTCAAAAGGGACACATTTGTAAATATGAAACAATATGAAAGGAACACCAGTATTTTCTCAAAATACGATGATGCGTACATCCTCATAAATGTGAAATAAATTGTATTAAACCCTATGCTGCCTCTGAAACACAAATACATTTCTTTTAATAAACTCGAAACCATGTTTTAGCAAAACAAAAACAGATTTTATTGTTAATTATACCTAACTCATTTAAGTGCTTTAAAATAATGAATTGATGCTTTACCATCAATACATGTTTCATTAAGTTTCATTAACAGCACTAACTTAAGGCCTAAAAGGCAACTTCACACACATACACACACACAGCCACGCTTTCGAATTAGTAACGGAGGCTTCAGTGACAGTGGCGTAAGAAAATAGTTCTACACACAAAAGCTTTTAAGGGACAAAAACCTGAAAAATGTCTTCAGACATTTATGTGGTAACCGTGGTATCAGCAGAATAATTGACTCTGGCCCGCTTCGCATTACCACCTCAGGGTGTGCATTAATTTTCAAGAATTCAACGGTCTGGTTTTTTATTATTGATTCACCCAAAAGATTAATGCTTTAATTCCATATTAGATAACACCACCTTTACTTTCACTCACATTATGTAAGCGCACGTTACAATTGCATGTAGCTCAACTTATGTTTTAGTTAAGAACTATTTGTCTTTCATGATTCTATTAACAACCAGAAGCAAAAGTAGGGCAGTATTGGATAAAATAATAAAACCACTGATAGTACCAGGAGTGTGCTTGAGATTTATTGTCATAAAATGTCATGCTATCATAAGTAATTGATGTCTATACAGCAAAGAGAAGGAAAGGGGTGTGAAGAGCCCCAAAATACATTGAGACTGTAGAGGAATTTGTTCTTGGTTATACATTTTTAAAGTGAATGCTTACTTAAATGTTAATACAGAAGAGCATACAAAATATAGCATCTGTGTAAAGATAATTATTCCCACAAATATACAGAAAATTGCTGGGCAAACACAGATTACCACACTTATCTTTCTAGATCGCTTTCTGACTCACTGCCATTGACTGTAAGAGAAAATATGTGTCACAACTACTTAACTAGAGTTAATACAAATTTAAAGTGTCCTCCAAGTCAAAGAAAGACAAATATGTATTTCCATAGTGGATTCATTGTTGTAGGAATTTGGAAATTATATTTACAAGAACATAATTGTATTGAAAGATAAAAAAAAGTTACAATTGAAAACTGCTCAATAAAGTTATCCAACGTTGCTAACTACTCCTCACATGAAGTCATTTGGTATAATTAATTAATTAGGTCACTGTGAATGTGGTACAGGTAGAGGTGATATACCACTAACTTATTGTGTTAGTAGTATATCACCAGAACCAGTGTTACTCACAGGTTTACTCACACTGTAAACTCGAACCATGCATGACTGTTTATGATTTCATAATATTAAATTTATATTGTAGTGGACCATGTGTGGTGTGTGTGATGGTTTTTATTTTATAAAAAATAGCGAGAAAACTTTTTTTCAATCAATCTCCATTGTCTGGGTCTGGGTACGATTGAGAGGGTGGTAACTCCTACAATGCATACCATCACACAATTTAAAACCACTGGTTTGTATGCTAAGCTTTAAACTTTTATCTGGCCTTTGGTCTGTGACCTGTGTCTACTTAGTGGGGAAAAATAATTGTGATGAGCTATAAAAGCAGGACTGTAAAGTAATTGTCTGCAAATGAGGACTGTCAGCTTTTCCAATGAGATAGTGGGAAACTACCGGAGGCGCTTGACTTGGTGGGAAGGGTTTGTCATTACTAAGATATACAGATCAAACCAAGTAAACCCAGAAAACAAAAAAATGTGTGTGATTATGAAAAAGAAAAGAAAAAACTGCTGAAACTTCCATTCTCCCTGCGTATACTCCACACATTACAGATAACGTTGGCATATGTGTCCAAGTTTGTTACTACAAGGCAGCTGTCATCTAGTCGGAACTCACAAATTTGCTGGAAATGTGTTTGCTAAAGAAACCTTGCCACAAAACCTGTGGAAAATCAACTGGCAATGACAATGGTTTTATTGTTATATTCAAAAACAGTAGCTTTACCAAGATAGTGCTTTAATGCTTTCCATGTCTCAAAAGCTTTGAGGACATTTTATGTACTGTTAACTTGCCTGAAAAATTCTTTTCAGATTCATTCACTTTGTCAGTGTTTCATTAGGCCCGCTTGAGAGGTAATGTTCTATCCAGACAAAAACATGAATAAAAAAATTGAGAGAACACCTGCTCCCAGCAACTGGGTGTTACAATCAGTTGTCAAGATTTCTATGCAATTTTGTGCATAATTTTCCTCTAAACACAATCTGTTACACTTTTTCTTCATCTAAGTACATTATTCTAGAAGAATCTCTATAGCGACACAATGTGTGCAGTGAAACTGAAACAAGCACATAATGCAAGACTTTATCCTCTGTGCCTGAAATTATGGGATGTCGGCCAGGCTTGGGCAACAAGCCATACTTTTTATCTGTAGGTTGAGGTGTTAAGGTTAGCAAGAATGAAGTAATTAAAATCCTTGATCATTTGTTCTGCAAGGAATCTTGCTTCCACTGATGTAATTGTAGCTAATGTTTTGTTGGGATTAGTTTTCCCCCAGGGGTCCATAAATAATATCTCACATTAGATCATTTAATCTGTGAATTCTACTGCTAGTAGGCTGTTGTAAAGCAGAAAAAATAAAGAGGATTTTTATGTCAGGAAAAGTGTATATGTACAATATTTTGGCATTTATCCAGCAATTTGTTAGACAAAATCGGCTTGGTTAGCATCAGATTATTTCTCTGACACCGAGACCAGTTCTAAATGCTGTTGAATTCATCATGGAAAACTCCTGTCTCTCTAGAAACAGTGCTTCACGTTAATTACATTTTATAATATTGAAGAGCACACATAGGCATTACAGGATTACAGGATACCTTACAGGATTGCCACATATGTCTGTTTT
>JAOVYW010019489.1:0-12905 GCA_025775045.1 Hiodon tergisus | reverse complement strand
ATGCTGCTGCAACTGTTCAATTTCCCCCCAGGGATCAATAAAGTTCTACTACTACTACTACTACTACTACTACTACTTTAGCACCAAGTTGGCATGTGGATTATAGACTATGATACCTTCAACTGTCATCATACTGTTTTGGTTTCCACTGCCTCCACGGTTGTTTGAGATGCAGCACAATGTCTACCCCAAAAAGTCTCAAAGGGATTTATTAAAGTTGTTTTGGAAGTGCAAAAATAATTGTATTATTCTTATTGGGAAAGCAATGAGCACATAATGGGAAAACACTTATTAACACTGACACGAAGGAGAGCAATGTGTGAACAGCTGGTTAGTTCTTGAGAGGTTCCTGGTGCATTGAGCAGATTGCCATAAGTACAAATGTCTGTTCAATGTTGAGGCTGAAATGGGAATCGGAGCAAATGATTGGACAGTTGATGCACTAACATTTGTGAGAATTTAGGTTAAAAAAATATTTTTTAAAACATGCCATAACGAGATATGAAAAAGACAACTTATGTGAATCCCCATATAAAGGAAGAGAGGAACACTCCTACATTATTTCATCTGATTATCTCTTCGAATGAAGTACAGGTGACGTACAAGCACTGATTCTATTATAGATATACTGGCAAAGATTAACTGGAAGTGGGCCTTTCAAACAATGGTCTTAGATGTCAAAGGATGAGTAATATCTAATAATATTTAAAAAAACAAGGAATGTAATGAAGATTAGGTATTCAAGTCAAGTGAGTTGAATGCTATAAATAGTTAGACTGAAGCAGTACTTCATTTGATAATGACTGAAATAATGGCTGTTAAACTTTAATTTCAATACACTGAAATACTATCATTAAAAACAATTAAATGTTGCTTAATTTAACAATATTACCTAAATTGGAATCATAAAGTCAGTGCAGTTAAAGATTGCGCAGGAATGTTAGAAAATTTTAATGGACAACAATTGTATAACAGAATTATATTAAGAAATTACATGGTACATTATTCAATATTGAAAACTCTAGAAGCAGATGTTTATGAATTTTATGGTACAGTAATCAGCATAATAATAATCATAATCATAATAATAACTCCAGCTGTGGTTTGGTCATTTTAACAGTAGAATGTTAGCAGAAATTAACATATAGAGGGGGTAAAAAAGGTCCTTCTGTCTATATATCAAGAAAACCAGAAATTAATGCCACAAAGTTCATTCAGTGGATGGCATAGATGACTACTTCTCAATTGGCATTCATTAAAATGTATATTCTTTTTCTTTTTGCATTTGTATTCAGGGTGTGATGCATTTGTAATCAAGAAGCATATGTCATGGAGTATTGCATCCTCAATTGCAGAAATCTTTTTTTTCTTAACTTTATGTATTTAAATTCATTTGAAATGGTCTTGACTCACAAAGCCAATTTTTGTTATAATTGTATGCATCTGAAAACAGCCATGAAGAGTATGCAGTGTGTCTCAAAGTTATTTTATTTATTTATTTAATTTTATAATTTAATTAACTGCCTAGACTTTTTTTAGGGGTTCCTCTAATTACCCTGGTTCATGCAAGGCCCACTAAAGATTTAGCCCTGCATAAAAGATTTGGTAACTGTCTTTTTTCAACTTAATTTTTCAGTCCTTCCTTTTGCTTCCTTTCCATATCAGGAATTTTAGATTATTATTATTATTATTATTAAATCTGCAAGGAAAAAAATAAAGTCTTTCAAAAGCACATTCAAAATTGCAATGTGAAAAAAAGTGGAAAGATTGTGGGGGACAGAAAATCTCCAGTCTGTAGGTTTCTTCCTTACATGACATCAGGATAAACGTTCATGAACCATGCCAATGAGCTCAGCATTGAAATTTGTCATTGGAATCTATTATTCCCTTCTTGACCCTGACTCCCCTTCTGCTTCTCTTAGGTTTTCACCAGGTATGGGAAGTGCTACATGTTCAACGCAGAGGAGGAGGGGAAGACACTGCGCTCCACAGCTAAGGGGGGAACGGGGAACGGACTAGAGGTCATGCTGGACATACAGCAGGATGAATACTTACCTGTTTGGGGGGAGACAGGTAGGATCAATAGGAAAATCAAACAAATTGTGTCATCTAACTATTTAAATATGCCTTTTGAGTCTTTTGAGAGATAGGACAAAATAAATCGGCTTCAGAACCTTTAATACTTCAGTTAATTTGGCCAAATTACCAAATAATAAAGACAAACACTTCAAAAAAGACAAACATTAATCATTCCATCAGGTGTCTACCGCCTTGGTCTAATTTATCGTATAACTTGCTAACTGTGTAGGGCTTTGCATGTAGAAAATTGCAAGCTCAGAATGTCAGGTCGTCTTGAGCTTGACAAGTTTGAAAACAGATTCATCCAGTAAATTATTGCACTGCTGCTGGCACAAAAACAGTGCACAGTTTTGGATGAAAAAATAAAATAATACTTGCACGTTTTTGTCCACACCAAGTTCAAAGTGTTTTTCTAAAAATCAGAACAGATACAATTTTTCCACCATCTGATTAACCAGCTGTTTCAAAAGATCTTCCGATGCAGTTTTTTTTTTTTTTTTACAGAATTTGATTTGTGGCAGGATAGCCAGCTGCTGTTCCATTAATTTCTTAACCATTGAGTTAGTTTACCTAGTTTGTAAATGGTCCTTATCATCTACTTTAGTATACTATGATGACATATTGGCTGCACAATAAAGTAATGGGCTGAAATATTAGGCTTTTATTTTGATTAGTTTAATGCCCCTGTAAAATGGAGAAACTGCTAAAAGATGATGTAACAGAAGGTGTTGTATTGGTTAAGATATTGGACTTGTAACAAGTGCTGTGCAGTTTTGAAGTCCAAGGATGTGCCCTAAATGTAATTCACGTTAAGCACCTTTCTTGGGTCTGAAGTTTGTTCACAAATAAGACTGTTCAGTATGTATTTACACACTTACGTAGTGTGTACAGAAGCGTATTTCTTTACAGTCTACCACTGTCCAAAATGTGACATCAATGATGAAGTGATAAATTAAATGTGAATCTAGCTATCTTGCTGTTACAAATAAATAAATAAATAAATAAATAAATAACAACCTTTTGGGATATAACAAAAAAAAACATACTTTTCAGTATGAAATTGTGTAACCGTATTAGCAACTAATACGTGGTCATTATTAATTTTATTAATATTAATAAATATTTATATAAAATTAACGTTTGTGTTTTCATGCCATTTTGAGGGTTACAACAAAAATCTTCATAACTTGTCAGAAAATATTGACTTTTTATTGCATTTTTTCAGGTTAGAAATAACATTATTGTTTATGTAGACTGATTATTACTGAGTTACCATGCATAAAACAATTGTACCTGACCTTCGAAATAGACAAAGCTGGCCATAACTAAACGTAATTTGTAAGTTGACTTTCCTGAGGCAAGTCTGCAATCTTGGCAAGTTTTTTCACCTTCATGGCTTTTTTTTTTTAAAGTTAGATTTTTTACCTGATCTCGTCCTGGTCTCAGTAACCATCATTAACATTTTTGTGCATTTTACTGTTTGTGCATTAAACATTTTGTGCATTTTACAGTCACGTCTGAGCAATTCCGAAAATTCTGCATCACAAAACCGGACAGTATGGAGAATTGTATGCTCAAAAATTTAAGTCCTCCCCCATCCCTGGATTTTGCCCAGATGACAGCCCATTTTCAACAAAATAATAGTAGCTTAAAGGCAACACTGCCAGTCCACATTAAAAGCTTAGTCTACTTTCCCCTTATGGGTGGATATTGTACAAAAACATGCAGAAAAAGGCTTAAACCCGAATAATATGTCGCCTCATTCTGCTCTGCTGTAAAACAGACAGATTGCACAGATTCTCTTTCCACAGTGTTCATTGTGCATAACTGCACATGCTTTTGTACTGGACTTTAGTGCCCCCTCTTCTCCTCCCGATTTGTGTCTTCGCTCATCTCCGGGTAGCTGTGGGTGCATGACCACCAGTTAATATAATATAACTTGTTGTTTTAATGAACATGTCAAGGGTCAGTTTATGAAAACTAGAATAAAATGTCTTAAGCTGTGGGTGTTAACACATTCTAATAAATTTATTCTGTCAGAATAAAATCTATTAATTCTATTAAATGTTGTTTTATTTGACAATATTTATTTTGTGTCAATGGAATGACTGTATAGGTTCTGGTGATGGGTATTTTTATTAAATTGTGTTGTGGAAGAGCATTTTCTAATTTGTGAATACCTATTATTCTATGTAGCAGTTGGATAAGAGAAACTGGAGTTTAAATTTCTAATTTGCTCTGATGTACATAAACCAGTTGATTAATATGTAATGTTTAACACTACGGTTTATTGCTGTGTTTCTCTGCAGAAGAGACTGCGTTTGAGGCCGGAATAAGGGTGCAGATCCACAGTCAGACTGAGCCTCCCTTCGTTCATGAGCTTGGGTTCGGGGTAGCCCCAGGGTTCCAGACCTTCGTTTCCATACAAGAACAGAGGGTATGTCCCAGTCTAGTATTCTTGGTACAACAGCTGCTGCTAATAACACAACCCTTTATTCCTTTATAACATTACTCAATGCTTAACATTCCACGTAATCGCCTTGATCCCGTTTGGTATCACCTGTGTGGTAATTACCTGTGTGGTAATGCTGTGTGTAATAAAATTTGGTTGAAAAAATATTGTATAATACACTCTTCTAAACAATGTAGCAAATATCTTTACATCCTCAACCGTAGACAAAATGTTATTATATGACTATATGAGTTTCCAAGTGGCAGGTAGTTTTACAAGCAGAGTTGTTTGACGTAAAAATGTAATGCAACAAAACTGTTAACCAGAGTCCATATGGAGTTAAATATATGCAACATGGACATACGGTTCTCATACCCATTTCCACACTGGGAACACTTGTCAAGTGTGCTCAGTGTTTTTCAGGGGAAAGCTTCTCTTTCACACTGGAAATGTGCCAAGGACACTTGGAAATCTACTGCATCTAATTCAGGCTCAGCGTAGTTTTTCAAACGTTGCTCTGCATTGTTCAGCAGTGCTGTTAAAGCTAAGCTCTTTTAAAGGACTGCAAAACTCTTTAAACTCCTTGATTTTTTTATGGGTATCTACCCAAAGGAGTGCTTCAATCTCTTTTAGACTCTACAACAACCTGCAGTTCATTATTATTTCCCACCCAACCGCTTCCAAGAGTTTGATTTGAGTCTTTGGTACACTTGATGTTTGTTACTGAACTGAGATAATTTTTCTTTCACACTAAAGCAAATAATGACAAAGCGAACCATCCCCAGAATGGATGCAACCATGTCAGGACCACATCCTTCGTTTAACCTCTGTCACCATTTCTACTTTACTGAAACAGTTCAGATGTGAGAGACTGCAGGTCTCCTCACAAGGGCTTGGCCTGGCTTCTCCGGGGCATAATGAGATGAATCTCATCTGATGTCAGAAGGGAAGCAAAAAGACAGAACCCAATAACAAAAAAGGCAGAGGCTGTTTTCCAGCAAGCATGCTCCCCTGCTACATACTCCCATGCTCTGTAGTTTGTACTTTGTAGTGTACTCAAAATTTTAAACTCCGGAGCATGGGAGCACCAAGCATTAATGTTGCAAATAAAATTACATCGCAAGTCCTACCCACGCTGGATTTTCCCCAGTGAAGTTATCAGATTGCAAGCTATGTTTTAAAATGTTTGACGTTACACGTACATGGTCTTAAGGTTTAATAAATGTGTTTTTAATGGCTTGTTCATCTTCCCTACATATGCAATACCAGTGGGCATTTCGATCACATTACAAGAGGTAGAAGTAAAACATTTTTTTTTATCTTGAACAGTTAAAGTACTAAATACATTTTAGATTTCTTACTGTGACACGTGCGTTTGGTAGAAAAGGATTACCTAGTGTCTCTGAACTTTATTACGGAATATATGTGCCAGTGTGCGCCAGGATTTCAAATATGTTCTTCGCCTTTGCTTAAACCAGAGGAGGGGAATTTAATAATTTTCCACAGATAAAAAGTTGCAAATTCTGTATGAGATTACATTGACAGATGTGCTAGTCTGTCATATTGGGAAACTATGTATAATAGTTTAATAGTTTACAAAGCATATAGTTCTATGTTACGTGTTTCAACAGTTGAACAATCAAAACTAATTTACTGTAATTACACTGTAAAGAAAGAAAAGTTTTCAAAAGCTTTAAGCATTTCTTTTTTTTACTCTTCAGTCATCAAATAATAGATAAAAACCTTTGTATAAACAACCATGTCACATATAATTTATGCACGCTAAAGAAGGCTGAACGCAGAAGGCGTCCATGCAGTGAATGCAAGAAGTAATTATTTTTTTAAAGATTTATTTATCAGCAGAGAACGTCATGGTGGGAGGGAATATACAGAAAAAAATCACCAAACACCGTTGGCAGCTGAACCTAGTTGACAATCTGTTAATTAATGAAAACATTGGGGGAAAAAATCACGATATTTGTGGGGAATCAGCTTGGTCTAGGTAGCCCTGTACAACCTAGTTCGAAAGCTAGCAGTTCACGAGCGGTCTGGTGCAACCTAGCATTGTATAATCGTCTATTTTTATCATAACCTCAGTTTAATGTAGAATTTGGAGTATAACACAGTCATGCCTTTATCAAGTTTACCATTGCAGTATCTACTCATGCAGTGTGTGTACTTGATAATCAAACACGCACACAGGCACACACAAACTCAGCCACCCTAAACTGAGGATAATAAACCACTTTTTCTTGATACAGTCTCTCTGCCTGTGTTTTGTTGATACCCATGGGGATCGCTATCTACAAGCAACTTGCTATGGCCCTGGAGCTACAGACAAATTCTCACAGCTGACATATTAACAGAAACTTTGAGAAACTATGACACAGTGTAAACATCTGTAAACTTCAGGCCAAAGTAGTGTAGGCTCAAACTGGCGGGGATCGCTAATCTTTCATGTTTCTGTAATTAATTTATATAAAATGTATTTCTCTGATTGATTTTTGATAATTAAGACATCCTCCAGCTAAAAGGATCACATGTGCACAAAATGATGATAAGTAAGATTGATTGACATGGATGATGAAATTGTATTTCTATGTTTGGATTTACTGAACAATGGTTAAAGATTAAAATATTTTATTTTGTTCAAACAAAAACAATTAATGAAGATTCATAAAATGAGCTGTTTGGAAAAAAATGTTTTTATATATTAGTGTTGAGTTGATTTTGATCGCTTTGACCTTAGTGCACAAAAAACAATGATCAAATCGAGGCAATGTGACTATGGTCACATGTTTACTCTCAGGTACTTTTAGAAATGGTTCAATAATTGAAATTATTTATATAAAATAAATTCATATGGAGGTGGATATTTATCTGTCCGACCTTATAAAGGTCCGCATTGATATATTAAAATATTACAATATTTTCAGTGTAATTAAAACATAGGCTCAAAGTATAGCAGCATGCAGAACTAAGATTTGTTTTTCTTTTAAATTAAAAATGTTACAGTACAGTCACTTGTTGTTACAAATATCAATAGCGTGCTGTAATCAGATTATCTTATCACTGCACTGTGAACATTGTTACTTTATATTATATTTATGTATATAGAGCTGATGCTCTTATCCTGATTTACTCGTATTCATTTATACAGCCGTATAGTTACAAATGCAATTAAGAATAAAAACTTTCTTCTATGGAGATATTATGAATATATCACTCTTCCTTAGTAATTTATTTGAGTAAATTTGGTGTCAACTATTTCCCTAGAGAGGGAAGGTTGTCAGTCAACACTAAAGTTAGATGTTATTAAAAGCACAGGTTTTGATCCGTTACCTCATGGCTTAGTAGATGTTTGTATTTAATGTGAATTTGACTTTATATCTTCATTTGTTGTGTCTGCCTTACTGGAGCAGGATCAGAAATCAGAAGCTCTTACCTCTCCTGCTCAGTACTTAGTTAGGTCCCTTACCTGCTGACTCCAACTTAAATGTGTGTGCGCGTGTGTACCAGAGCTCACTGAGCACAGAAATCGGCATCACTCCAGTCGTAACAAAAAATGTGACCCGTTTTCCAACTCGCTTTACCTTGGAAGGCGAATCCTGTCTCTTGTCAGCGAGGGTGTCTCATTTATAGTGGTTTAAGGGACCTGGGTTTGATTCCCAGTCAGGGTTACCCCATGGTCCCTCCACTTTCTTCTAGAGTGGAATCTGTCAGTTTACCTATTTGTTTTCCAGCACTGTCCTTCAGAACTGTAGGCATCCATTTCAATTCACTTTCAACTTCATAAAGGTTATCCTTCCAAGTACAAACTCTAGAACATTATTTCATAACTAATATTTAGTTTTGCAATAAACAACTTTGTTATGTATTATTTACATATGAAAAATTTAAATTAGAAGCAAAGGTTATTCTTTGTAATCTGAGAATGTCTGTCTCACAAACACAGAGCCTTAAAAAAGCATGTATTATGTATTACTGGGTGCACTAGCCACCTGGGAATATGTGTGTGTTTCTGCAGCTGGTCTATCTGCCTCCACCATGGGGCGAGTGTCAGTCAGGAGCCTTGGACTCAGGATTCTTCCATGTGTACAGTGTCACTGCTTGCCGCATTGACTGTGAGACGCGCTACATTGTGGAGAACTGCAACTGCAGGATGGTGCATATGCCAGGTTCTGTCTCTAACTTCTTCTTCTTTCCCTTTTCACTCAGTACACTCATCTCAGTCATCACCAATGCATGTGTATTTTTAAAGAATAGTGATGCATATTGATATATTGATATTGATATATTGATATTGATATATATATAAATTTCTGAATTTATTTTGCAGATTGATTGAAAATGTAAGAAGTCTTTACAGCCTTGTAAACCCTATCAATATATCCTTCATCTGTAACAGATTTAACATGTGCACAAAGAAACATTCACAGCGGCAGCACTATGCTGGTCTGTAAATAAAGGCTGCTCAGTAAGACCTTGATTAGTCAATGGTGACAGTGCTTAAAGATGAAAATGAAAATTATAGAAACACACCAAAATACATAAATATAGGAATGAAATTAATGAAATATGTTTAAATATTCTCAAAAAGAATATGTCTTTCCTGTTAGCAGTTTTGTCCTGTCTGTGATTTGGTCTAATTTCCTAGTTGATTCTGAATTGCTTTGTGAAAACGCTAAACCTGACTAATTTTGCTTTTCAGGCGATTCTCCTTTCTGCACCCCTGAGCAGTACAAAGAATGTGCCGAGCCAGCACTGGGTAAGTTAAGGGGTATAGCTTTCTCTCCCGTGTGTGTGTGTGTTAGAATTCTTCTCTCTCAATCATTTCAGCTTTCAGTTATGGTTGCTATACTCCAGTTGTTTAGGTTTTGTGTGTGTGTGTGTGTGTGTGTGTGTGTGTGTGAATATGTTTAGTATTAGAGCTCTGATTACACAAAGGAACAAATCAAAACTTTGATAACCAGCTAATCGCATTTAATAAAATTGTATGACATAAAACCCTGTCACTGTCACCTTAATTATCAGGCAGCGGTACAAAAGGGACAAGACAAAGCCAAAATCCACTATACAGTGCCGAGAGGTTGTTATTCCAAAACATCAACCCATCAAACACAATCGGGTTCTCAAACACATAATCCAAAGCACTCAATAATATTTTCACACTACTCAGGTCTGGCTCAAATGTTCCACGCATCGTCGCTTTCCTGCCAGGTACCGTCCCAAACGAAAAAAACAAGCCGCTTTTTATGCTGTGACTGATTAACCCATTGCCTCCTGCAGTACCAATTACACGACCGCAGACTACTGGCAATCAGCAGGCAAGCACGGAAATTGAGGCTGGCCGGTCTTACTGGGGCAGCTTCCCCGCCGCCCCCCATGGTCCCACATCTATTTAATGTGTTTCTTTTTTTTATTTTTTATTGTGTATTATTCTACGTATTCTAAAATATATTAAATGCAAAGTGCAATATGTGGGCTGCAAAGTTTTGATTTAGTCCCAGATTAAAAACCTCATTTTAGAGAAGAGAAGGAAAGGGTAGAAGGAAATATCAGCGGCAGGGTTATTTTTTTTAGGCTCTACTTTTGTCAGTCCTGTGAGTTTCCTGATAATATATTATGGTATATATCTGGCTCCTAAACGCAAGCAGCTGATAAAAGACATCGAAGCAAATACTCACCTGCTAAAGATTTACTGTTGACTTTGCAAGTCAAATTAAGTTTTTCCCTAGGAATTCATTGGAAAGTAGAGTCTAATGCAAGTAGAAACTTTGACAGTATTCTTCTGTGTGCTGTTGCAAACAGTCAATCTTTCTCTCTGTAAAATTAATTTCTGATTAATTAATTTACAGAATTACTTTGGGATAAGCATACATTTAGAAAAGGCTATATTGCTGTACTGACTAGCCCCATACACCGATGAGTACACTGGATCATGACAATTTCCAAATTGGTTGCTTTTTTATCTTCCATCTGAGGGTTAACTGCCCTAATGATTTAATTAGCCTGTCACATTTTTTGATTTCCTTTTATTAATTCGGAAGAGCAACACTTTCTTAATTTTCCAAAGCAATGTGAAATATAAAACCTAATTTGGCATAGACAGGAAGCACCAGGCTAAGAAGTGAATTTCAAATTAGTACTTACACAATTAAGGTGCTGTTATGTTTTTTATTAATTTGTGATTTCAGTAAAAAATATTTTAGACATGTGGAGAGGAATACAATATCTAAATGAAGAGGAACCCTGACAACCCTGAATAATTTCAAAGATTTGATAGAAGCATGTGGTTAGGTACCAAAACACCTGTTTGTGTATGGATTACCCTAAGTCGTTGTGATCGAACGTTTCTTCAGAAGCTAAATTATCATATTGGTTTCTTCTTGTATAAAATATGTTATATTAAATGAAACAGTCATGTTTATTATTGTTTTGTTTTTTTTATACAATATTTTGTAAATAAAACCGGACTCCCACTGGTTCTTTGAAACCACTCACAATTAATCCTGTTTTGGTCCATCTCCTGACTAAATGATAACCAGGATCATCCCTGCTTAATGTCTGCACTGTGGCTTAAGATAACCAGCTGTAACATGTTATATCTACTGAGGATGCAAATAGCACCTCGTCTTCAAAGCCCAGATCAAAGGCCTTAACTGTCACAGCCAAGAACACTGGAGCATTAGTACATTTTAAACATTGCTCATACTTGCAACTCAGTAAATCTCACAATAGTTTAAATGCATTTTGTTTTTGTTACCAACTGATTTGTTATACTAAATATTGAAGCGGGGATGGCTAGGTGCGCGTTCCCCTACCAATGGGATATAGCCATCCCCGCGGGGGCTGCCGGGAAGCCTAGCTCCAGAGACTTTAAACATGTAAATAGTCTGTTATAAGTGCCGGTTGTGTTTGGCGGAGATTTTGTGTTGTTTGTCTTTGTTTACCCTGTTGTTTCAGTAAGGTTCTGTTCCCTCACCGCAGGTGTGTTTGTTATGGCGAGTGAGGGCTATCGTGGTGTTTCTGTGTGTTCGCTAGTTCTTTTGCACTGCCAGATCTGCCTTTGTTAAGGCGGTCGTAAGAGCATGTGCGAAATAAAGAGCATTAATTCCTGTTAAACAGTGTCAGTCTCGTGCTTGAAACCTCGCAGAGAAGTAGCTCTCCCGAAAAACGCTACATTGGTGTCAGAACCGGGAAGCATGGACCGAACTTTGGACCAGGAAGACTCCTCCTTGAGGAAGAAGAGGGAGCTGCAGGATAAGCTGGAGGAGCTCGAGAAGCGCACTGCCTCCCTCAGCCTGCAGGAGGAGCGCCACCCCTGGACAAGCGAGGACCCATGCTGGACAGGCGACGGCACCTGGGGATGACCAGCAGGGGGCAGCTGGCGCACCACGACCGCTGGGGGGCGCGAAGATCCGGCTGCTGCACTTCGATGGATCCGGGAGCTGGGAGACCTACCTGGCCCAGTTCCGCCTGGCGGTGATGGCCGGGCGATGGACCTTGGAGGAATGAGCGGCACAGCTAGCGATGTCCCTGGAGGGCGACGCTCGCCAGGCCCTCCTGGACGTCCCAGAGGAGCAGTGGTTAGACTCCGAGGCTCTCGTCACGGCCCTGCAGGAGAGGTTCGGGGCTACCGAATCTGCGAGCGCCTGGCAGGAGAAGCTGTCGGCGTTGCGGAGGAGGCCGGGGCCGAAATTGGGCCCGCTAGCTTCCGACGCTCGCTACTTGGCTCGGCGAGCTCATCCCAAGTTCCCGCGAGGGGTTTAGGAGACGATTGCCCTCCAGGCCTTCCTCCGGGCCCTCCACCCGGAGGTGCTCCGCCGCCACGTGAGGCTAGCAGCACCCTCTACCCTCGACCAGGCCCTCAGCCTAGCCTCCCACGCCGAGGGCATACTCACCCCCGCCAGACCACCGGCCAAGGCGGTCCACCCATGCGGTCCACTCAGGCGGAGGCGGCCGACGACACAGAGGACGAGGAAGACGTGGCCTTCGCTTCCGACTCCGCCTGGTCTGCCGGCGGTGCGGGTGGAAGGGCCACGTGGCCCGGATCTGCCCGACGCCACTGCCCAAGGCAATGGAGAAGCCGTTGGGAAGGGCTTAAAGGAGGGACAGCCCCCCCGTAGCTTCACTCCCTCCTCCGCAGCAATGGCCTTGGACGTCCCGGTGGAGGTGGGCCGGATCGGACAGGGCCGCAGCCTGTACCTCCCCTGCCAGGTTGAGGGGCAGGCGTGTCAGGCCTTAGTCGACTCCGGGTCCACCGTTACCCTTCTCCGCCCTGGGGTTCTCACCACCCCGGAGGCAGGCTCGGGGTCCTCCTCGCTCACCCTCCGGACAGTAACGGGGGAGAGGACGAGGACCCAAGGGAGCG